>JAQQZR010000037.1:19269271-19280361 GCA_030068235.1 Notoglanidium macrostoma | reverse complement strand
CCCAGGACCTTCTTGCTGTGAGGCGAGCACTAACCACTGCACCACCGTGCCGCCCTTTCATATGCTTAAATTTTGCATCCATCAATTTGTTTGTTTATTTATTTATATTAAATTACTTTTGGTCATATGTCAAATTGCTTTACTCCACAAATACACACTTAGAGGCCAAAGCGGAATTAAACGATACTAGGAGGCTAGGTGAATAACTAGAAATAGGAATAAGAAATCAGGAACTGGGGACTGGAAACTTTACAAGTGAGCATGGCTTTGTTTTGCAGATTAATTTCAGTAAGACTTCACCTAAGGACAAAGAAAGAATTATATGTATAGTGTATGTGTGGGGACCTGGGAAAAGCCTTCACATGGTGAAATTTCATCATTTTCTTCTATATTTGAAACTCAAGACTTTCCTTTGCATGTATCACAACCAAAATTAAAGTTCTAGCATTTGAAAGTCTGCTCCCCAAAAGTAAAGGGTAAGAACTTTTCATTTACAGTTTCCGTTCTGGTTGCAAACATCACAAATATTTTGACAGCCAATATCTAGTTACAAACTAAATTCGGAACTCAATTATTTCATCTTTTGTCAGAACGCACCCACCCACAGTGACATCCGATGGGTTTTCTCAGACTGCCGCACATATACGCTTGTCAGTGGACTAATAAGGGTTCAAGAAGACAGGAAGCAGGGATGTCGGAAAACAAGAATTAGAAGTAAACAGTATGCCTTTGTGACAGAACTGTCCCCGAACACATGGCTTCCAAAGCCTACAAACAACAGCAGTTCCCTTATGGCAGGATAAAAATCTAATTAGCTTCAATCATTATAATTCCAGTGCATTTTGCATGAGATCAGGTTGGTGTATTGATCATGATGAGCATCGCATCTGACAACTTTTTTTTTTTAAAACCTTTGTTCTCAGTATTTGGGGTCATATTCTAATAGAAGCAATCATTAGTGATGTAAGTACTTATTTACTGGACATGGTCACTTTACGAGGTGAGAATGTCTACTGAGAATGTGTATGGAAATGAGTCTATGTGTTGTTGTGTAAAAATTGTGAATGTGGGCAATGTGGTTGGATCTGCTTAAAATGTATTAAATGTAATGGCACCAACCTCACAAGGTCTTGCAAGGTCTCACAAGCCAAACTACTAGCATTTGCAAAGATGCAAAACCTGCACTAGAGGGTCTAGTATTTTTATTAACACGGTTGAAAATGGCTATTTGAGTGAAATAGTAGGCAACCACAAATCTTCTTCTTTAGCTTGTCAGAAAACATCTTGATTACTCACCACATGGAAGAAAACTGTGCCAAAGTTAGCAGGTGCCAAGACTCTAACCCCTAATGTTAACCTTCATACCTTTTCGTAGTTGTTCATTAGTGCAAGGTGTTACTAATTTAAAAGTTTGAGTATAAACTTTTTTTTTTTTTTTATATCCTGTTGGCAAACAGTCAGACCTGTGGTTTATTGTGACCACATTTATCATTAAGATTGTTTGAACAGCAAATAACCTGAACATTTATGGCATGCATGTGCTTTTTGTTTGGCTGGTGGGATTAACTTAATATGAGATGCATCTATCACGCTGTGCAAATTTGCAAACTGGACAAAGCTGGAAAATTTGTGTTTAATTTCATTACCTGCATCCGCCTCATTTGGGAACTGTATGTGTTTCCAAACTCATCGCAGAAGTGACTGCAGAACTACATACTGTGCAAAAGACGAAGCTGACTGTGACATTCATGTAACTGTACACTGAAAAGGACCTTAGGCAAAAACAGTGGAGTGTGGCTAAGTTTTCATTTCAGTATAGGGTTTTAATGGGCTTTTTATTTCTTCTAACACATACGTAATAATGCGGCTTGGCAAGCAATAGATGTGCAAAATAGCTTCGGAGTAATGTATTTTTGTTTTGTGAAAATTCTCTCATTTTTAAAATGCTGCCCTGGTAACTCTCAATGCTTTAGCCATGTTTCTGCCAAAAAAATAACATATGGTGTTAAACAGCACCAAAATTAGTAATTACTATCAGCTTTGTTAAATACGAATAGATCATTCGTTAGAGTTATATCTGCCAGTATTTTATACTTCTTCTCTTAAATCTAAGCAAAGAGGCAAACTAACTAAATCCCAACAGTCAGATTTTAATGCCAAAGTATTCTTTATGATTGTCCTAAAAATTTTGCAAATAAGGTTCTTATGGCAAGGGGTCCATTATATAACAGTCACAGTAGCTGCACATGCCTACAGCATCTTGAAATTTCCACATTTTGTCAGACACATGGAGATTATAGCTATCCAAGGAGATATCAAAACATGTCCAGGATAAAGCTGTAAAAAAATATTAATCAGGGTTTGGTTCTAAAACAATATCTCAAACTTTGATCATACCACTGAGCAGCATGAAATCCATTATTTAAAAAAAAATGAAAAGAAAGTTTTGAGCTTCAACTTTCATTGTCATGTGCATAAAGAGTGCTGGAAGCACCTATCTGAAATTAAATTCGTGTGCTAGATTTGCACATATATATTTGTAACTGGTACAAAAAAAAAATAAACTGCATTCATTTAATACAAAAGACAGGGTAAGATTATAAATATACTCAAAACTAGTAAAAAATAATAAACATTGTAAACATTGTATTCAGTCAAAAAATGACAGTATTGGATATACAAGGACAAGGCCATTGCAAACAATCACAAATTTCAACATATTGCAATATGGAACTATGAAATATCTGAAACATATGGTGATAGATGGTCATTATTGTTAGCTGTTGAGAAGCCTAACAGCCTATCGGAAAAGCTGTTTTAAGGTGTGTGGTATTTGCCCTGATTCTGTGGAAGAGTTTACAGAGGGGAGAGTGCAGAGCAGAATGAGCTGAGTACAAGACTTCCAAGTCTGAGCCAAGGACTGAGCCTTTGTCTGGCATCTGCTGGTGAAGACGTGCTGAAGTTCAAGATCAAAGACTTTGGAAGCCATTTTTACTGTTATTTGTAGGAGCCTGAAGTCTTGCACAGTCTGGCTGCCAAACCACAACATCCTCAGAAAGAAAAGTTAATGTTAGGCTTTTCTAATGAAGCTGCTGATGTTCAAGGGCCATGAAAGTCTAAGAGTCATGAGAGTCTGGAAACTGCAGGCCCATAATTTTAAGCTGTTGATGATTTAAACGGTTGAACCATTGATTTGGGTGGGAGAGTAAGAACGTGTCAGTCATATAAGACAGCCACCTGTCTTATAAAGATGTGACGACATGAACATCAGACATAGTAGTCTAGTACACTTCATGGACGTTGTCATATCTCCATACTATACTGTATACTACGGTGGGGGGTAGTGTGAAGTGCACAGTGTATACTGTGCCAGTATGCAGTGTGTAGTACATCAGTATGGAGTTTCATACACAGCTTAAGCTTATCTGTTTTTTTCCTTAAGTGCACAATAAGCTCTTTGGTCTTGGTACATTCATGGTGCGGGTGTTGTTTATGCACCCTATAAACAGATTGCTTATCTTCATCCAGTAGCCTGTCTCTTCATTAACATCTAACATACTAATTAACATGAGTACAATCACAATATTCAGATGTATTTTAACTCTATTTGTCCACATAGTTATGGTTAAACAAGCTGTATAACCGAGTGCTTAGACAGCACCCCTGTGGTGTTCCCATGCTCAGAGTCAGTGTTTGTTGTTGTTGTTGTTTCCACTCCTCGTTATCTGTGGCTTGGTGGTCAAAAAGTCAAGTATCCTGTTGCAGATAGAATTGCAGATGCCTGAACTTTTTAGCTTCCTGACCAGGTTTGGAGGCAGAACAGTGTTGAAGATTGAGCCTAAGCATACTGCCACTGCTACCCTGGAGTGGTCCAAAACCAAGAACCTGAAAGCATTTAAATGGCCTGGTCAAAGACCAGACCTCAATCTGATCGAGAATCTGTGGATTTGATGTTCCCCAACGATCCCCATCCAATCTGACCTAGGCTGAGTGATTCTGCTGAGAAGAATGAGCAAAAACGTTAGGACCTAGATGTGCAAAACAAATCCCACATGACACCTTTGGCTCTAATTGCAGCCAAAGGTGGTTGTAACAAGTATGTCACACTGGGTTTGAATATTTTTGAAACCAATACATTCTTCTTTTGTGTGTATGTGTGTGTTAAAATACCCTTCTTTGTGTCACAATTAAAAAAAGAGTATATATGTATAATATATTATATAAATTATAATAAATCAAATGCTAAAAATTCAAATTTCATGCATTTCAGTTCCTTGCTTTAACACTACAATATGTCCAAGGAAAATGCATGGCACTGCAACCTGCAATCTCCTGCATGCTTCAGCTGTGACAACAGACAGATGTCAGACCTACATTCAGTAAATACTTTCAATGACCCACTACACCACTTCATGGTTTACCATGAAAATGTATTATGACTGACAACTTGTGCAACACCAGAACCTGTGGCCTCTTAAAATATATTCCCTCACTCAGAACAAGAGCAAAAAGAAAGCCTGCCATTCCACCAGAGCTTTGGTGTAAACATTTAGTTGACAATACATAACATTTATGTGCATGGATGAAAAACCAGTGACCTTTTTATAATCAGCCATTTTGACTTCGTCACCCCGTAGTTCTTCTCTTATTATTCGGCACACTGGACACTGTGGCTGGGGTGGAAAAATGTCATGGTATTTATAGAGGCAGAAATGACTGACAGTACTGAGTAGAACAGCCTTATATAGCTGTCATGGCTTTGCCGTATTTAAAGAATTTCTTGACATTTACAGCTGTGCTGTGGCCTGAAAGCAGAGAGGACACATCCTTCTTCATCCTCTACATCCATTATATCTTTTTATTTTCCTGTCTGCTGCTTTCTAAAGATGTGCTTCCCCCTCATGATCTTTTCTGTTTTCTCACTCTCTAGTTCTTGATCTTCTCCCCTGCGCTCATTCCCTATCTTTGCTTCTCATTCATAAGAAAATCCCTCCCTATATTGTAATTCACTATTCACCGTTTCTCTCTCACTCATTATCTTTCTCTTGCTCTCGTCTTCTCCGGTCTTGCTCTCGCTGGAATAGGTAAACTCCTCAATGACTCGGTGTTCAAAGAGCAGCATTAGCTTACAGCAACACAGAGACAGTTAATGTGGTGAATCCATTATGTGAGCTAAATTGAATGTGATGTGCAAGAGACGGGCCTTTATCAAGAGGAATAGGGCTTCCAGACGGGAAACTGCAGCCATGACAGCAAGGACAGTCTTAAAAGTGGAGGTGTAATGAGAAATGTGAGTGTCCTGATATGCCTCAGTACACATTGCAAGTGCAATCACCAAACTTTATAGCATATCACCAGGCCAGTGTGGATTGTAAGCAAAAAAAAAAAAAATTCTCGGATAAGCACAGAGCAGACAGGCAGCCTAGAAGAAAAAAAAGTTTTCGTGAGGAATAGGGAAACTTGAATTGTTTGAATTTAACAAGTCAACAATCAGAATATATCCCTGGTGGTTAGATTAGAAGAAGAAGAAGAAGAAGAAGAAGAAGAAGATATTAGAAACAGGACACTGAAGCATTTATGTTGTAACTGTTCTATATAACGAGCTCTTTGTATACTTCTTTATTCTTCTCCCTTAAAGACAAATTAACGTTCAGCAAATCAGATTTAAGCCTTAACTTTTAGATGTTTCAGGGATACCTCAGAACCTTTCTGTGCTGTTCTAGCGCATTCCTTCCTGCCCTCTGCAACCCACCTTATATTTTATTTCAATTGCAGCAACTTAATACTTTAGATTTGTGTTTCTCCCTGATATTCTGAGTTCGGTTCAGATGAGCCTTAACTTTCGCTCCCACCCCCTTTACTTTGTGATTTAATACCACATAAATATGAAGCCATACATCCTGGAGCTCAGATCATCTTACTCCCTGATGCAGCACTTCTATCTGTTTAGTTTATGTGTGTTGGACTGTGAAAACCCTTCAGATTTGAACTGAAGTGTGTTTCGCTTTTGCACATATTTAACTACAAGTTATAGCATTTGAAAATTTGGGTACTTCCAATAAAAAAGGAAGCAAGAGAAAATTGTATTTAAAGACTCTGTTCTGTCCACACTGCAGGGCCATCACAGACATTATCTGATAACAAATTGAATTTATCAGGCTTATGTCTGTTTCACTGTCATGTAGCTATCCTTTATTATATGGATTCTAGCTTTCGAGTTAGTCATAAGACTAGTTCTAGCAAACCCTATAGTGTTTCCACATACCTCAGAATTCCTGCCTCAAGTTTCTGGTAGAATATTGATGGCATCTTCAGGGATATCAAGTGGGCAACCTCCTTTCTCATTGTTTTTCCGATGAGCCCACTACTTCTTTAGAGGGTTCAGCACTGAGACCTTGTATCCTACTCCCATTGAGGCCTGGAGCAAGGCAAGAGTCCTTCCTCTAGATCCTGGACAATGGTGGTTTTTAAACAATTAAACTATTACCTGGCAGCATCTGCACATAGAGATCATTTTGGATCTTCACCATACCATTGGCGGAGAGTTTTTGAGAGATGGCAGGACATCACATGTGGCATATTGATGAAGCTAGATCTATATGCTTCTGTGTCTCCCTCTAATCTCATCTATTATCTCTACCTTGCCTGGGAAACAAGCTTTATACACCTTGTAGCCTTTTCATGTTGATGTACACCACAAGAGCGCTATAGCCTTGTACCAGTGTGGCTGAGGCCTCCCCTACATCGCTGTACTTGGCTAGCAATGGCTTTGCACCGGAGTGCCACCGTTTGTCTGCAGGTCACCTCTGTTGGTGTCCACATCTTTCTCTTTGACAAGTTGGAGACTGCTTTGGCTAGACTCTGTCAGCATCATCTCCAGCCCTACTTTGGTGCACTTAATATATAGTCCTCTACAAGAATGGAAATGGGTAGCTTGAGGACGCGGTTGCTGTAGATCCTATTGTTGCAGAGGTATCTGGGGAGACCTAGCCATTTTCTTACATACGACCTGATCATCTGCTCCAGGTTGTCGACCTTTGTGATTGGGGCCTCATAGATTGTTAGTGGTCACATGAAAGGCGGCAGGAGGCCAAATTGCAGTCACCCTGAAAATAGCCAATGCAAGATTAAAAACTAATAATTTTATCTCTTGTTCTAGATCACACCCACTATCTTTTTCTTCTCTTTCACGTTGCAGCTGTCAATGTAGGTGGGTACGAGTGACCACAGGCCTATGAAAGGCACATGAAGGAGGAATGGCCTGGCAGCCATTTGCAGGATCCTTTCAAGGGCCATCAAAACTTTCATATTTACAGGAAACAACAGATAACCATAACAAGTATAAACCTGGTACATTATTTTTAAGTAATAGTAAACTGTATATAAAATGAATAAATATCAAATGCAAATGCACATAGTTCAATATCAAATGCACATAGTTCAATTTGGACCTGGGAAACAGACTAGTAAGTGAGAAGTGCTCAGCGTCCATAGCTCTGGATGGCTTCGGCATCAACAGGCTTCAAATTTACAGTCAGTCGATGATGGTATGATTGTTTAGATCATTTTTCATTGAGGATCCTCGATTTTATCACATTATTATTACTGACTGCACGTCAAGTTTTATTTATTAATTTGCATATAAGTATGCATATAAACATAATTATACTCTAAATCAATAAATGTGGCAGCACAGTATGCAACCAAATAGACAGTTACAAAATATGAACGGGAAGCTTGTGATTTAATGTACCAGAGGCGATAAAAAAAAGTAGCTCACTTTATATATGATCAAAATTTGTTATGTTTAACTGATTGAACAAAACAAAAAACATAATCATGAATCAAAAAACATGAATCATGATTCAAATCTGATCAATTTTACTATTATTATTATTATTATTATTATTATTATTATTATTATTACAGTCTGACAAAGGCTTAGAGATTTAACAAGAAAAAAAATCTTCTTTGCCTTTGTGAGCTTTTGTTTTCACCAACAACCCTGCTGTGCGTTCCCAATCCCTTTTAGGATCAGTAGAAAATATGAGGATTTTGGCTGAACACTGAGATACAGGAATGAGATGTCTTTGTTTAGGGACACAATGCCTTTGTCCAGCTACATTCAGCCTCCTCCCAACCTACCAATGGAGACCCAGCAAATCGCGTAGTGATTAGAAGGAAAGATGTGGTCCATGGAAGAGACAGAGGCAGACGAGTGGGCAGCGTAGCGAGGGAGGGGGTGGAATGAAGGCGTGCGGCTCTATCAGACCTGCACAGGCTCTTTGATGAGTCATACGGTGAATACACGAAAGACAAAGCAGCAAAGCCAGACTGAGCACATGGCTGTTATCATACACAGAGAGTGCTCTCAAGTAGCAGCATGGAGACAATGGACATCATTGCTTCTAATGCTGTCCTGAGAGAGGAGAGACAAAACTACATTTCTGTATGCATTTAAGAGGTATCGTGTGGGCATACAAGTGCTTTAATGGTTCTTTTCCAGTCTTCAAGCTCCAACACAGCTTATGATTTCACCTGAATAGACCTGTACATATAGAGTATATGTATACATATTTCTGCTATTCAGGGTTGTTGATATGTTAATATTTATATCTATTGTCACCATCACCTTTAAAACACAAAAACATGAGACAGAAAACAGATTTTTTTTAGATAATTAAAAAAAAATCAAAAGATTAATATAATATTTCGGCATATAAGAGACAAATTGATCTATTTTATGCACGACTAAATAGAAATATTTTATATCAACGCAGGAAGTTTCAGCATGTGACTGGACAAACATTGTGCATTGCCCTATTTAATTGTGTCCATACTGATTGTGTGCATTGATCATATCGAAAGTGTAAGTGTGTATCTTTGCTTCTTTGATGTAATAATGTAAACATTTTAAGCAATCAACAATAGTCAGTTTCAGCCACTTAACACTGGAAACTAACGGTATTAATCTTTACTTCTAAACAAGTCCCAAAATGATTCTTTAAAATGTTTTAATTGGAAAATAATTAAGGCTTTATTAAAGCCTTTCTCTTTCTACATTGCTAAGATGTCAGTTCTAGCTATATTCGTATTATTTTAGCTTGGCAAAATTTTCAATAGAAAATTCAGCTGTTATAAAATAATGCCTGTTCGTGATTGCTAATTACTAAACTATCAGGCATATCATTGTAGATTTCTACAAGTGAAGCTTTAACGCTGGCATGCATATGCAGATCAGAGAAAACAGGTCCTGATCTGGTAGTTCATGTGACAAAAGCGATTTCCCTCTTGCCTTTGAGCGTTGGTGTGTGAAGAGCATCTTAAAGGGCCTGTACCACATGAGCATGCAAGCACCAATGAAAGCTGAATAAGTTCAAACCACAAATCATGCCGCAAAGCTTGTTGGGGTGTTCATTTATTTCAGTAATAAGCATTGCCTCCTTTTATTAGAAATGCAGTCAAGACGTTTTTGTTTTTAGGATAATTCATGTGAAAAACTGTTTATTGGTTCCATCTAAAATCTACCATCTTCAGGATCTGTGTGTTATTTGAAGTGCTTGACTGTATGAAGATGAGGAAAGTTAAAACTATACTTTCAATATAGGATGATTTCTATAGTATCTATTTAGTAAATGTGATTTGCGGTATGTTTTCCTAATCGTGACGCACTTTTCTGCGTATGAATCAGATTAAAGCTAATGATTTGTTCTTGGGTTTTAATCCCTGATGAACGTTTTATTTGAAAAATGAGAGAAAGAGCACATGATCCGAGCGATTAGTGAAATGTGAAAAGCAGACCTGTTGAAAATGTTCAATATCAATTGTTTTTTTTGGGGTTTTTTTTGGCTAGAGTAGAAATGCTAGTGTAAATAATAAGCCGTGTGAGAAATTGGAATATTAGTGTTTTATAAAGTAATCGTAAAGCTTAATAAATATAATGCTGATCGTTATTTCATATAAACGATATGATTTTTTGTTGTTGTTAGTGGAGACGTGAGTGTTTATGCATAGCCTAAAACACTGCTTGTTCACATTGATATAAAATGAACATTGTACTTGGTGGTTTATTCTTTTTTAAGAAGGTAATGTATTTTGAAAGTGTCGTGTCTCACTAACCACCACACTCATCATCTCATGACTCTCATATTCTATTCATTTCTTTGTTTCTAAGAGAGTCTATCCGGCCAGCCGTTAATTTTCACCTATGTGTAGAATCATATGTGTGTTATTTGAAGTGCTTGACTGTCTGAAATGTTAAGAACCAAGAAATGTGATTTGAAAGTGTTATGTGTCCCTAATCACAATGATGAGTTATGATGTACATTTCTAAGCATGGATCCTATTTTAGCTTGTGGTTTTTTCATGGGATTTAATCATTGATGAATGTTCTTTACTTCTTATGAAGTGTGAGAGGAACAGTACATGATCAGCGTGATTAATGAGTTGTTAATGAGTTATTAATGAATGTATGAACATTCACTTAAACACTGCTTGTTCAGATTTATATAAAATGTCAATTTTACTTGCTGGCTTTATTTCTGTCATTTCTAAGAATGACATGTATTGTAAGAGTATTGTGTCTCACTAACCACAGCCCTCATCATCTTCTCCACTTCTGAGAAAGTTACAGTGAGTGATTTCTGTAGTGCACACAGTAGGATGTGTGTATGGTTATGAAACAAAGCAATTGTTTGCTTTTTTTTTCCCCCCCAAATGAATTCAAGCCATATTCTTTTTTCTATGTTTGTTTGTTTTTAGGATAGTCTATGTGGAAAGCTGTTCATTTCCATGTATGCTATGTGTAGCATCTAAAACCTACCATCCTCAGGATCTGTGTATTATTTTGGATTGTTGCCTGTCTGAGGAAGTTAAGACTATACTTTCAGAGATCATTTCTATAGAATTTCTATATTCTATAGAATTTATTCTATAGGAATTGTGATTTGAAAGTGTTTTGTCTCCCTAATCATGCTGATGAGTTATGATGCACTCTTGTAAGTGTGAATCATGCATCCATCCATCCATCATCTATAGCGCTTTATCCGTCTGGGTGGCGGGGAAGCTGGAGCCAATCCCAGCATCTTGGG
>JAQQZR010000037.1:19256022-19267132 GCA_030068235.1 Notoglanidium macrostoma | reverse complement strand
GCACCCTGGGTGACCCGGGGATCGAACCCAGGACCTTCTTGCTGTGAGGCGACAGGGCTAACCACCGCACCACCGTGCATATATTATTTCAAAAACAACAAGCAAAAACTACATTTTCACAGCAGGTCTCCTTTAAGCCAGTTAAGAAACCACCAGTTTGCTTTTAGATATCATAGCAATCTAATACAGCCTCGGTTGTTTTAATAAGTAGCCAACGTTTAAGGCGAACATGACATGCTTATCACTCCTTGCAGTAAATTAGCTTTAATGATCATTCATTCCAAATTTCTGAATATTAAATACTCATTTAAGCCAGCAGTATTGATATATGTAAAGCTTAAAGGATTCCGGCTTATCAACAGAATCCTCTTTACACAAGCCAAGCCATCTATCTTACATAATCCTACTCCATGCAAAAAAAAATAATAATAAGCTCTGGCATCTTGCCATGTTATCATGTAATTAAACTCAAGACGTCACAAACAAACACGCACGTTATTGTTCATCTGGGAATGCTGGGAGGTGGGTGGATGCACATGAAAGTTAAACTACCACTTAAAATGTATTTTATTTAATAGCATGGGAGGGAGGAGAAGATAGGGGGGGTGGGTTGTTGTTGGGAATAGTAAACATGATGGTTTGAACAGACTTGACCAATTTCGTGCCCTGGGCAAAATTTTAGCTGGTGCCCCTTGCATCAAATCCAATTTCACAGCAATCACTGTGTTCATACACTCACACGGAAACTGCAAGAAGCTTGTCTTTAAGATTTATTTATTTATTTATTTAATGGGGGGGGAAAAATGTAACCCAGTATTTGCAGAGGTGGGATTACAATATGTCAAATGTGCCACTGAAGAGAGGAGTATAGGTAACCACGGCGTGTAAGATTATATTAATTAAAAAAAGGCTGCTGGCAGTGAAACTCAGTCAACAATAGCATCCAAGCAGCAAGACTAATATATACCTAGCATTCATGAACAGAACATGTATACAATGAGTACTTCTTTCATATCTCTCATAAAAATGCACAGAATGGTATGAAGAAGTTGGCCTGGGGCTGATTCATGCCAGTCTGTCATTAACAGTTGTGACTGCACTTGGTGAAACTCCCCATAGATTTCATATGCATTCTGGAAAAATAATTTGCTGACCCATGCACAGCACATCATCAACCGTAATTGAGAAGACGCATGTGCAATTCAGTTGATGGTTTAATGAACATGAAATGATGATATGATTGTCCAATCAAAGTTCAAACAGGCAGACTACAGAACTGTAAGTTTTATGTGGTTTGAATAAAACAGCTTGCTATTGTTATCCATGCTTGCTATATGGAAGAGCAACAGATGCTTACAAACTTCAAACACATGGCTTGAAAAGTCATGAATGGTGATAAATATCAATAAGTTTGTTCCTATATGTATTCGTAATAGTTGTATGTCTCCAATGAGACCCAGAACTAAAAAGCTCAACCATAATCATAATGCCAAGTTATTGAGAGGTACTATCAGTAATTTTTGAGACCCCCGCCGACCCCCAAAAAATTATTGTCACTAGGAGTCACTGAAAAAGGCCATGTGTTATTTATTGGGACTAAGTCCATATTGATCCAGTCGTAATAAATAGTGACATCAGTGCAACAATAATAATTTGTGAGTTTTTAAATATGTAAAGGCAGCTGTCAACACAAAAGCCACCATCAGCACCAAAAGACTCATGGAAGTAAACAGTCTGACGTGAAGTGCATCCCTTCACATGAAAGCTTCCCCAGCCTCCATGTTGTGAACTCATCCACTCCTTCCATGCCTAGTGTTACTGATTTGACCCATGAAGAACACATTTATACTCATTTAAGATTGATCTCTCAAGGGTCAGTATACTCGGTTCTCATTGATACGTGATACAATCTACAATTACAGCTCCAAGGAGTTCAAGGCTTCTCTAATCAGCAGGAGAGGCACTGCTCCTTCTTGGTGAACTGTGGAATGTAATTATAGCTGAAAGCAAGGGGAGTAAAAGACAACACAGCTGCCACACTAACCTGCTAATGAATGACCATAATTGCCCCAGTGGCCCGTTGAAACAGGTGAGCGGCAATGCTTTGAGTAATGAGGTGAGGAAGACTTTGGGAAAGGAACATGGGCATGGAACATGTGCTTCTGACCATCTCAATACGAACAAAGCCTCTGGGGAAGCTTTTTCTGCTAGTCCCTAACAACATAATTGGCAGCGCATTAGTGCTTCTCATTAGTTTTGTTCTATTAACGCAGGCATCTGAGACGAAAGATTGGCAACACTTGATGGAAACTGGTTTTGGTGAAGGCATGCATTAAGCATCAGAGTGTAGCCTGCCTAGTTACCTTAATTGAGCCTGTCAACAGAACTGGTATGCTAAAAAGAAAAAAGAAAAATCTATAAAAACCGGCTTATGATCCAGAATCCAAAATTTCGCTTCTATCAACATTTCTCTGGCTGGCAAGTTTCCTTCATGAGAGCTACCCCATACGCCATCAGCAGGCCTCTTTCACACTTCACCAAATGGTGTGTCTTCCAAACAAATGCTCCATGATTTTTTTTTTTTTTTTCACGGCAGTCAAATTCCCTCTCTTTTTTTTCGCTCTCGTATCTTGCAGCAGATCTCCCCACAAATTCCGTTCAGACGTGACAACATGTCAGGAGAATTAAAACCAGAAATGATACAACTTTGACAACAATCTGCTGCACTGATCATTTGCTGATCAGAAGACATGCACAGAGCTATAGTGAACAAGACAGTTGCTGTAGCAAGTTCTAAATCATTTAATTAAGGTTTCCAAATTATGCTGGCATAATCTCTTGCTAGATTGACAACTGCCTTGCTTTAGCCATGTCCTTGGTTATTTAACATGTCATTTAAGAGGATGATCAATCCACTAATTACATTTGATTACGTGTTATTCATTGTCAAGGTTCCAACCACCTTCTAAACTAGTCAACAGAGCACTTTCATCCTTTTTTTTTTTTTTTTTAATACTTAAATACATATTTAACCAAATATTAACTACATAATACTGTAAGACGAAAAAAAAAAAATAACAATGTACAAATAAATAAGTACTGAAATTTCCAGACCCAATCAAAATAAAGCAATTTCCTGAGAAAAGCCTTCACTTCGGGTTCCAAATGCTAGTCAGCTCCAGCAATGCCTGAGACAGATGAACATCCCGGTCCCAATTTATTTTCAGTAGTGATGGCCAAATGAAGCTCTGACGCATGTATCACTATAAGAGGGCGGGTCAGACAAAGCCCCACTTCGAGGCGTGTATTGTTTAACCAGAAAACCATGTGAACGATGACAAACCGTCCTCTCGTTTTATTCAAACACACACACACACACACACACACACACACACACAATGAATTTATGCATCTAAACAGTAAAATTGTGTCTATGCACTAAAAGGTAGGCTATACATAAACACGATATATGTTGATAGATAACTTGATATATAACTTTAATCAAAAAATAAAGAGAAGAAAAATTCTGTCCTATATACATTCTGCAACAAAACAACCAATAAAGTGCCCACATTTCTACAGAAAGCGACACTTGGGATGAAACGCTTACATGTACCAAACAAACCAAGGCTTCGTTTGTCCTCGGTCACATGGTTTTCTGCTAAACGATACACGCCTCAAGGCGAGGCTTCGTTTGGTAAGCCCCCTTATACTCGATACGTGTTTCGGAGCCCCAAATCCAGATAACCCATGACTAATTTTCAGTTTTAAATTCTTCAAAGGAAAGCCAAACCTTGAGCCAAAACCCTGATGAAACATCACCATTTCAAAGCTCAACACTGAACCTGTGGAAGCATGTACACATTAGCTAGATGAGTGAACTAGACTAGATAACAAGATATTTGTTTTATAGTATGAAAGCTCTGAATTAAACTTATTAAACTTGATATTTTGCTAGTGATTTCCTAATTTTAACCTAGCTAAAAAGAAAATCTAGCAAATTACATTTGGCTAAGTTAGCTAGCCGGCTAACATTACCTTTGTTTGTATAGTGTTGAGAATAGGTGTAGCATTCACTTAGCATAGATCACTTTGTCAGCACGTTAGGGTTTTGTAACATAGGAGCGGATTAGAACATATTCAGACTAGTTGTGTTAATTGTATACATAGGAAAAAAAAAGAAAAGAAAAAAAGATTATGGCTCAAATATGGCTGTTTGTGTAATTTTCATGGTCACTAATTTTGCATTTATTCAGATGAATTATTATTAAAGTAATAGTACCTTCGCAGGTGTTTTGTATTTTTTCCACAGCTGTGGATTATTTGCAATATTTACATATACATATATGGCCCTCTGGTGGACTGGAGACCTGCCCAGGGTGTACCCCGCCTCTCGCCCGAAAATGCTGGGATCGGCTCCAGCTTCCCCGCGACCCAGATGGATAAAGCGCTATAGATAATGGATGGATGGATGGATGGATGGATGGATGGATGGATATATGTATATGGTATATACATTTTTGAAATTGCAATAGTCATATTCAGTGACAAAATTTGTCATAGTGTGAGAGCTGTAAATGTTTGTGCCAACATCAGTTCTCCCAGTTTGACTCTAATTAGTGTCTGTTTTTGGGGTCTATGCTGTGCTGAGTCATACGCTGAATATCGTGCTTGTTTGAAGCAAAAATACACTGCAGCTTTCTGTTAGCTCAAGCTTTCCGAGCTTGGAAAGAATTCTACAAGCACCGATTCTGGTTCGTATTAGCCTGAAAGTTCTCACATATGTACAGTAGGTGTTGTTTGAAAAAGTTACCCGGCCAGGCTTCCAGGCTTGGGAAAGATTTTGTGATAAATGCCATTCAAAGTGGCCACTAAACAGTGTTCATTCACTACAACTTTCCACAAACTGATTCGAAGAAGTTGCCTGTCAGAGAAATGAACCTGACAGGAACTTCACCATCTGTTCATTTTTACAATGGAATATGGATGGAGAGCCACTCTAAAATACATTGCAGAAGCTTAAAAAAGCAAAAATCAAATAAAAAAAAAGGCAGGAAGGTGGTAAAATATGCTGAAAGCAAGCCAATGTAGGCAGCACAACTCTTGGCCGGACGAAATCATTATGTTTTCATGCCAGCTTTGAATAGAAAATACATTTGTGCAAAGAGTTGTAAAGGTTTGCTTTTGGGATTGGTCGAAAGATGCTCGGTTTAAAGCATACACCGTAATCGGTAAAGATGACGAAACAAAAGAAAAACTACTGCATGTACATCAGTAAAATGAATTGAGTAAGTTAATGAGAAGGAAAAGAATTCCCCTGGGCTCAGAGAGCTCAGAAGGTAACACAAAGCCTTTATTATGCATTGCCTTACATCATTATGGATCCCCTTTTTAATTTTAATGTACTAGTCTGAAGACTGTTAAAACACAACAAGCAGTCCTGTACAGCTGCATAGCGGTGCTGTGTAAAATAATAATGGTTAATTAAAAGTAAAGACAACTTTCTGGGAAGTCATAAAAGTTTGAAAATGAAGTAGAAGTTCTGTTTCATGTTTGATATTGTAAGTGTCAAAAACAGACTTTGTAAATAACGATGTAAGACAGTTTTTACGTCCTACTTAAAATGGCTTTATATGAGTGGTGTACAGACTTCAGACTTTTTCAGGAAGTAAAATCCACTACATAGTTACATAATACATCAATCAGTTGAGTCAGTCATTCATTCATCTTCAGTGCTTTTCCTGGTCTGGCTTGTAGACGATCTAGAACCAGTCCCAGTAACACTTGGTATAAGATGGGAGAATTCATCCCAGACGTTTCACACCTAGTGAAAACCTAGTTTAGCCTAGCCAATTTACCTACCTGGATGTTTTTGGACAGTAGGAGGAAACCAGATAACCTGGATGAAACCCAGACGAACACAGGTTTATATTATTTACAGAAAATAAAATATTTTTAATAAAATAAAAAAAAATCTTTACCAAATTATAGGGCTAAAATGTAGTATCCGTGTAGCATGACTTGTTCAAAACATGCTAACATACATAGCTAATCTATTTCATCAGGGATGGGGATGGAGCCAGTTCGTGAATGAGTTCGCAATGCGTTCTTGCTTGTTTGAATTCGTCTTAATTAAAATTCTAAGGCATTTAGGGTGCTTGTTGATTTATGCCATTATAAATAATGGTGTGTGGGAATTAAACTTGCGTCTGGAATTTCAAAATCTAGTGAATAAGTTAGTAAAGTAGAGACAGCACTAAACTATACAAAGTACAGTGACATTCCTGCAGTGTTCCTGTTGTCACTACACTAGTGCATCCTAGACAGAAAATCATTTTGACAAACTATTAGACACATGGGACATTGTGTTATTTTAACACACATCTGAAAATGCCAAGCCAGCATTGAGCTGCTGCTGTGTTGGCAGAGCTGGAATATTTACAGATAGCATATCTTGCTTTCTCTCTTTGTGCGTGTGTATGCGCGTGTGTGTGTGTGTGTGTGTGTGTGTGTGTCCATAAAAAGGATTCAAACATCATGTATCCAAATTTCTTCATCTGCATCTCCATGGATCCCATCATGACTTTGTAAAAATACCTTCACCATCCACTTTATTAGGAACACATGCGTTTATCTAATCGGCCGATCATGCAGAGTGCATAAAAGCATGCAGGTACACGTCATCAGCTTCAGCGTTCACATCAAACATCAGAATAGGGAAAAGTGTGATCGCAGAGATTTTGACAGATCGGCTGGTAAGAGTATTTCAGAAACTGCAGCACTCCTGGGATTTTCACACATAACCGTGTCTAGAGTGTGAAAAAAAGCAAACACAACCAATAACAACTATAATAACAACTACAGCAACGACATAAAATCCAGGAAGCGGCAGTTCTGCAAGTGGAAACGTGCTGTTGAGAAAAGTCAGACGGGAATTCAAGCCGAAAGGAAGATCAAATAATGACTCTTAACAACCTCGATAAGCAGAAAAGCATTTCCGAATGCACAAAAGGTTTCTAGAATTTCTAAAATTATAGGACTTCTATGGATCCATCTTTGAAACCAGCAGATGATCTAA
Source organism: Notoglanidium macrostoma (assembly GCA_030068235.1). Classification (NCBI taxonomy): domain Eukaryota; kingdom Metazoa; phylum Chordata; class Actinopteri; order Siluriformes; family Auchenoglanididae; genus Notoglanidium; species Notoglanidium macrostoma. The sequence continues at coordinate 19,260,054 of JAQQZR010000037.1, read as the reverse complement.
TTAGATTCTGAAATTCAAGGTCAAATATCAGAAATATCTTCATTCACTTTTAAAGTATACAAATTTGTAACAATTTCCATTTATACTCACATTTAATACTGTAAATTGTCCACAAAGTTACTTCCTGTTATGCAATAAACTTTTGTTCCTTCACCTTCCCTTGGTTTTCGCCATAAAACAAACACAACATAAAAAATACAGGGTAAAGACAATATGGTGGAGAACAGCTTGAGCTCTGACTGTAGTGACACTGGAGTCTCCTTCAAAAATGCTAAATAAACAACACACAGAAAACGTCACAGTAACAGCAATTCTACTTTTGTCTTTAGAGTTTAATTTAGACCATTTTAAATTCAGTTTATTATGAACATCCAATATACAAGTTGCAGTTCCTATATAAATACTAATGTATTAGAATGAGCACATTAATATAAAGCTGGAATTGACCTTGCAGATAAAACCTGTGGAAGAGAATTCGTGAATTATTAATTTAATGTAAAATCTTACCCAGATAATCTAGAATATAACGTAGAATCTTATTGCATAATGTAATACAATTATTAAAAATGTAAAAATAATGACAGCTGGTCCATGCTAAATATATATATATATATATTTTCAAAATAATATATAAATATATTCTAAACAAGATGGCTGCTTAAATATATTTTCTTGCATCCATAAAAACCCTCACAGTCAGTCACTGTCTCACTTGTTGCTGGGCCTTACCAATCTAATTAAAGTGAGATTCAATTAAGAAGGGTTTGATCATGTGTGGCCAGTCTGCCAGTCAGCGTTGCTGTGCTTACCTGTGACTCCTGAGTCCTAATTTATTTCAGAGTCATCAAGTCAAGATGGTGGATGTCTGCGGAATTCTCCAGCTGCAACCAGATGCTTGGAGAACTGAATCCTGGAACAGCTGTGACTGTCAACCGTAAGGTCTATCAGTGGAATTTATTTTCTTCCTTTCGCTGTACTATTTGTAGACCCAAACATAACCAAATAAAATTCATAACCACTTTTATAGCAGTGGATTATCAGCACATTGGCCAGAACCTACTCCAGAGGAAATGTATTGGAATTTTCAATCAATCTTTACTGTTTTTTCCCCTTTCCATAAAACAAGCATAAGCAGTACTTAATGGAAGCTACAGCCTTAAACGACCACCAAATGGAAAGCTGATGACTCTGTAAGTAACCCCTAGAGACACAATAATGTAACTAAGGCACATTTTCAAGGATGGGGTAAAATCGTGAAAAAAGAAATAAAGAAATAAAGAAGGGCAAATGCTTAGTGGAAATGATTTGTCTAGTCTGGTCAGCTTTGCAGAGTGGACACATTTCTCCAAGTTCGGTAGTAATTTCTGCTAAGTCCCTAAGGCTGAGCTAAAGGAAGGTGTAATTAACCCATCTAGGGGGAGCATTGTGGATCAATCACGGAGATAGATGCTTTAATGATTTCCTCGCATGAGCACGTCGAGATGAATGTGGGTGCATTCTTATTAATGAACTCACACTCAACCACATGGGTATCAAAGAGTACCTTGAAACAAAACAAGAGAAGGCGGATTATTTTTTTCTTTTTTTTTGCGAGTTAATTGCGCTCCTCAGCTAATGAGGTGCCATTTCAGTGCTATTTTCTAGCTTCCATTGTGGGAGCTCAAAGGCAATGACGTGACACTTTCACTGCTGAAATTAGTAGGACGGAGAAGAAACATACAAAGCATGAGAAGTTATGCATGAACATCCAAGTAGATGATATGTCATATTCACGATCCCCTGTGCTTCTCTAAAGCGTCTAGCACTATCAATGGCTGCTCTAAACCTGAAATTGAATGTGATTGATCCACAGCTCTCTGAAACTTGAACGCAGCCCACAGGTACGGTCGTTTTTGATCCCAGTGGTCAGCATTTATGAGACCAGCTCTGCAGATGCCAATGAAACATCCGCTGCATTTCGCAGCATTGCAACAACTACGCGTGTTGAAATTACAAAAAGAGCAACTGTATAAAAAAAAAATCAAAACAGAAAAAAAAATAATAATAATAATAATGAAATAAACAAAACACTGTATTGTTTGTTGGCTGTTGCTACAGATTAACTGATTTTTTTTTTTTTTCTTTAATCGTACAGCCAAAAAATATAGCACAATGGTGACACATTGCCGTATATATTTTTCTCATCTTTGTGTTTAATGTGTGGGATGGGAAAACAAATACTTATTCCGAATTTAATTAAAAAGTTTCAAGAATAATTGGTGATACATATAGAGCTTGTTTAATGACATTATCTTATCATGCATAACACTGGCCTGAAGCGAGCAATTCATATAATAAATTAATTATAAGAAACGCTTATCACTGCAAGCAATTATTTAACAAAGCAAGACCAATTTTGCATACTTTAGTGACCAGACCCAGGCGCATAGCTCTTTAATAAACAACGATAATGTGCCTTTTTGGCAGATTTTATTAAGGATACTGATCTCCCTGATCACAACAAAACTAACACACATGCACACACACAAGCTACATAACTAAAGCCATTTTTAGGCTGTACGGTTACAGAGGTCTTTTTAAGATTATTACTTCTCACACTGTATGAGATGATTCCAGTAAAATCTTCCAGTAAAACAGACTGGGAGACTTATTTGTAGCTGTCCGCTGCCGCTCTTTGCATCATCCAGTGATCTTTCTATCGGCGGCTTTTAGATGAAATATTATGCAAATGGTTCATACAGTGCCAGAACTTTGTCAACTGTTTTTATTTGCAATGCACTTCAATGCTACCAGTGATCATGTCATATTATGTATTCATAATTGTGTATGTAAGGCAACCGATATCCACTTCATCCATCCATCTATACATTATCTATAAGGCTTATCTGTCAGGGTCAAGGGGGACAATCCCAGCTGACTTCAAGCTCCTTGCTTGAGGGTCAGGTACACCCTGGGCAGGTCTCCAATCAACCACAGGGCTAACACAGAGACAAACAACCATCCACATTCACATTTACACCTCTGGGCAATTTTGAATCGCCACATGTCTTTGGAGTCCAGGAGGAAACCTGAGTGCCCAGACAAAACCCGTGGAAGCGCAGGGAGAACATGCAAGCACAGAAAGGCCCCAGTCAGCTGCCAAGTTCAAACCAATAACCTTCTTGCTGTGATGTGGCCCACAATGCTGCTTGCTGCCCCAATATCCTCTCATGACCAAACAATTATTTCATGATGGGCGATTTTTGTCCGTGACAACAAAATTGGCTCAAAAATCATACAGTTTACCTTAGAAACAGAGTGAGTATACTTGGTATTCCAAAAACATTTAATAACACAAAAACCCCAGACCTTAACGCTAACACAATACTGAAAACAATGCCCAAATTTCCCCTCACATGCAAATTGATTTTAAAGGCCCACACCATTACTATAACTCTTTTACAATGCTATATTTATGTTAATGCTAAGTGTGTTAGTGTTATAGTGACTGGTGCAACCGTATCATGTTGGAGTTAAATTGTGCACATGTGTACAGCATTGCAATTTTTGAGGACCATCGTGATGAGAAAGAGAAAAGCAAGCAAGATTTAGATAAGATGGCAGAAGGATCATCCCTTTCTTCTCCTCATCCTTCCCTATAATCCTCACAGTGCTCTCACTTTTTATTTCCACTTCAGTAGCTCGTCTTGCCCAAGCCTGTCCAATCATCTCTCGGAATCCTCCCAGGTCGGGTCTTCTGCAAGGTTGGTATCAACCTTTAATATGTTCTGTTTGGGTCAAATGACCTGTTTTAAGTTCTTAATAAAAGTGGACTTGGAGTGGACATGAGCGTGGGAGCACCGAAGTAGATTATTTCCCTATAACAGCAAGTTCCAAAGTATTATTCCACAAAGATTTGCCAATGATTGCAATTTTAATTTATTTATTATAATTTAATTTATTACACGGGCGGCACGGTGGTGCGGTGGTTAGCACTGTCGCCTCACAGCAAGAAGGTCCTGGGTTCGATCCCCGTGTCACCCAGGGTGCCTT
>JAQQZR010000037.1:19213781-19224472 GCA_030068235.1 Notoglanidium macrostoma | reverse complement strand
CATAATAATTCTCTAAAGCGTTAGCTTTCTTTTTTTTTCTTCTCATTTGATCAGAAATAAAGGCTGAGCTGGAAGAAAATGAGGTACTACCTAGTCTATAAAAGATATGCTGTTTTATCCACGTGTCTGATTACCTGCTATAATTTAACTTTAACAGTGCTTTTATAGATGCTTTTGTACTTCCATATGAATTTGCCGTTTTTGTTTTCTACGTTGTTATTTTCACATATAAGGTCTACTGCTAAGATATTTTTTATTCATGAGTGAAAAAAAAAAAAGAAAAAAAAAAAACTCATGGTTAATCCCATGAAAGAAATTGAAATATATCTGAATTTTCCTATTTACAAAATATCTACTTCATTCAAATGGTAGCCCATGCACAAACCTAACATGTTTATTATATATAACATGTTTAATATAAATATGTAGATTATATATTGACTAACACTTGACATTATTTTTTATTGATCAACACTTGACTCAATTACTGTAGCCCTCCAGGCATGTTGTGTTATAGGCTAAATGACTTTTTTCAGTCAAAAAGAACACCTTTTGATTCATTTTAGTGAAGACTATTGGCATGTTTGGGCAATATCATTTGATATATATCAGTAAATTTGTATTCATTCTGGAGTAGCTGGTATAAATAGGCTAGCAGGGCTAAATGCTCCCAGTTTTCAAAGCTAAAAAAAAGGCATCAATTTAAGGTTGCAAATTTGGATCAGAATATTTGTCTAGACGAGGATTATTTTGGATTTTTGTCGGATCATGCGTTATAGCACCAGCGTCAGTTTCTGGAAAATTACACAGAATGGTATGAAGAAGCATAAGGTGATTACACAGAGTGAATCAGCGCCGACATTTGATTTCCATTTGGGATGATATTTTATACAGTCAGGCACTGATGTCAATAGAGGAGGCAGCAGAGGCAGTGTCTCAGTTCATCCCAATGGTTTTCAGTAAGGTTGAGGTCAGGCCTATATGAAGGAGCTCGCTTTGTCAAGCTGGAATAGGTTTGGGCCAATAGTTCCACTGAAGGGAAACTGTAGAGCATAAAAAGACACCCTATACAACTGTAAGCTTCCACCTTCAAACACATTGTGATGTGGGTGTGATGGATGGTGTTCACATACTTTTAGATGTATTGTTTGTAATGCACTACTCACTCCTAATGGGCTCATTGTTGAGCTGTTGATGTTATATTTTAACCCTCTCATCTAATATCATTACAGCTGCCTCTGGTAGTGAAGTCTGAACCTTCCTGTGGTAGATCAAGTATCAAGAATGTATGTGGCCAAGTTTTATGTGCATATAAATCATACAATGTTTTGTGGAATGTCCACAAGACATTCATTCCTGGGTTTTTTTCCCTGTCATTTATGCAACAGTAGGTACAAACAGCCATTCCTCACCAGCCTCTCTTTTTTTTTTTCCGTTCTTTTAAAGATATTTATTATTAGATATATTATTCTTCTTCTTCTTCTTATTATTATTATTATTATTATTTTAAACGCAGCTTGTCAGAATACAGAAAAAAAACCCACAAAATACAAATCCTCAGTCCTAAAGCCTTCCCAGCTCAAGACTTAAAGGAACAGCTTTACCTTAAAGTGCTGACACTGACTCAAATCTTCTTTCATAAATATCCTTTTACACGAACTTCACCAGAGCAGCGTCTGTAGAATATAAATTGATAAATAATATTTTGAATCCACTTAGAACATATAGCCAAAGGTTTGTGGTGACGTGAAAATCACATTCACGTGTGGGCCTTTCCCAATTTGTTTCCCAAACTAGCCTGTTCCTTCATGACAAGATTCCTGCACACAAACTGAGCTCCATAAAGACATGTCTGAATCGGGAAATTCCCATAGCCACACTCCAGAATCTAGTGGAAAGTCTTCCCAGAAGAGTGGAGGTTATTCTAACAGCAAAGTGTGTGTGTGTGTATGTGTGTGTGTGTGTGTGTGTGATGGTCAGGTGTCCACAAACCTTTGACTACAGAGTATCTTTACGAATAAATTATATGGCGAGTCCAGCATACAAATCCATGTGAATGACATAAAACTTGAAACAGGAATGTATTAGGACAAACATTTTACTATAAACATACAGAAAAGTAATCAATACCTTCTGAGCAATCATATTGGAGAATTCACCAGTGTGCTGGTATATATAATATAAATTAAATTTATAATGATGTGTATAGTATAGTAGTGTTAGTGGCCATATCTTCAAAATCTATGCTACTAACTGTACTGTATGTTACTGCAAATAAGCTCTATCATTCATGGGTGAAAATGGCTTGGACTCTATTTCTGAAATAGATTTCTGTAGCATTTTTAACATACATGCTTGCTTGCTCATTTGTTTGCTTGTTCATTATTTACTAATTGTTAAATCTGTACAATATGGCAGGAAGATGATTTTCTGGTGCAGGTTAAAATGTTAATGATGCTACACAACCTGGTCACGCTCCAGTCACCACCTGTCCTGAGGTCAAATACCCACAATGCTCTGCAGCTTCAAAATGGCCACATGGCAATATTACGCTTTTTTTTTTTTTTTCATATTGCCACCATTATATTGAGTCACAACCTGGTCAGACAGCCTGTTGAAGAAAATCATTAGCATAAAAACAGATAAAAGCTTATAATAATCCACTTATAGGCTGTAATTTCGGAGCATATACTGTAGCAGTTGCATTTTTACAATAATCCAAACACTACATTATTTTAATGCATTTTGAACAGCTTGTCATGCGTGTAATAGCAACAGTAATTATATTACACTCTCTCCAATTGTGACAATTGCATATTTACAAGTTTTCCCATTGTGCATTAAGCTGGATTGGCTTATGTAGCCATGTCTCTTTGGTTTAATGCAGTCAAAGCCAGACATTTTATCAGTAATGAGTGCTCTGGCCTAAGTGGATTGTTCTTTTTAATCCTAATGTCACCACTACGCTACAAGGTTGACTTCACAAACCGGATTGACTCAGCTGAAAATCCTCAGGAACTGCACAGAAGTCTTCAGCCTGTTAGCAGGAGCCGACATGAATATAGTATAATATCAATGTATGTTACCTAAGACAAGGATAGCTCAGAGAAACATTTCACAGACCTCTGCACACTTGAGCACATATTATAATAAGCTTCCCTGGCATATCATTACTGCTGCAAGGCACAGTTCCAAGTTTTTCCTGCTCTACACAGACATGGATAATATTCTGGATGAGGCGTATAAGGTTGGATTGGGGAATAGGGATAATATGGAAAGCTCAAAACTGCAGAACGATGGGTCTTTTTAGTGCAGGAGCTACACAGATTACACAGGTGGCTTCATCGTTTGCTGATGCATAGTTTTAAAAAATTCAGAGTAGTAAAAATTCCCAAGCAGTAAGTCTGCTGATTTGCTTTATTGCAGTGTGGCAGTAGAAGCTAATGGCATTCTCTATTGTCTAGCAACTGTGACACAGCAACATTATTAGTGTTGAATTAAGATCTGCTCTGAGAAGTGTTAAATGAATGGTCGTATGTACCTTCACCTTGAAATAATACAGTACTGGATTCTTTGTGCTGAATAAACACATACTGTGCCTAATAACGCTTCCCATGTAGAAGTAACCAACACTTACAGTGCTGAATTAGATTTACAGTAATACTGTATAACACTCTCTGGGTTGAATTACCATTTATAGGGAATCAGTGAGACGTCCAGGTCTTTTAAACATTTGCGGCCATATTCAGAGTTTACGTCAGTATTTACTCTGGGAAATTTAAGCAGAGTCAGATATGGGCTACACGCCTTCTTAAGATATTTTGGATCAGGCATTCAGATTACGCAGTCACCTGGATGTTGGTTAGCATGTCTGGTTGACTGTAATCAGGATTGCGCAAAAACCACTGGCTCGATTTTCATGAAACTTGCTGGCAGGTTGTAGCTGGGGCATGGAAGAAGCCATTCAATTTTGGAGTGGATCCTATTCACAGGGCGACTTGACAGATTCAGTTTACGAATAATATAAGCCAGGGGTAGCTTATATAAACAAAAAAAAGTGGTTCTAAAATAGAACCTTGCAGAACACCAAACTGTACTTTACTGTGTGTGGAGGAGTCACCATTTGCCTCAACAAACTGATAATCATCAGTCAGATTGGACCTGAGCCAGGAGAGGGCCGTTCCCATAACTCCAACAACATTTTCTAATCTATCAAGGACAATTGTATGATCAATAGTGTTCAAAGCTCTACTCGGGTCAAGTAACACAAGCGAGGAGACACAACCCTGATCACAGGCCAGTAGCAGGTCATTTACCACTTTAACCAGCGCTGTTTCTGTGCTATGACTTTCACTGAGTTCCAGTCTTTTCTATGATCTTGGAGATATAAGGGGAGATTCGATATTGACAACGTGAAAAGCAAGACACAGGTTAAAAAAATGAAAGGACTAAGACGATGATGTACAAATGAGAAGCAAGCACTGAAATAAATATTTAACCAGAGTTTAGTATAGTCGTGTGTTATTGTTACATGAATAGTTCTAGTTGTAATTATCACAGTAATTCCTGCAAATATGGTTTCATTTGACAATATGGATTCACCCTCATTGTTTGGCAGCTTATAAAAAAAAAAAAAACAAAACATTTGATCCAGCACATCCTGTTTTTCTTTTTTTTTTAATATCGTGTTCTGACAATTAATTGTGCATTCAACTTGGACTTAATCTTACACAAAAAAGTGATTAATGGTATTAAGTGCATGGTCAGAAAACACCATGCTGTCTATGGCTCTGTGGAAAAAGTACACCTACAGTACTGAATTATGTAGTATTAATACTGTATTTATAGCAGTGAAATAACTATTGATGTGGCGTGTTCAATTAACACCTAGTGTTGCATCCATTAACAGAAATACCAATGTCTATAGTTTAATGGTATCTTTAGCGGGTAGAACTGTAAAAATAAAATACTCCCAGTCAATTAACTCATCCACTGAAAGAGAAAGGATGTGGGAGGTGAAAGATGTGGTTACAGTTGATCTGGGCCATTTATGTTAACTTTGACCAAGGAATTCATGAACTTGGGTTAATGTAGAACAGGAAGTCAGGTCAGTGGTATTTTTTCTAGTTAAAAACAAAATGAACGAGTCAATAATTAAGTAGTGGCCACGCTGGACTTTTGCCTTGCTATTATCTTACTATTCCTTGCGGAATAATTTTGTGAAAAAAGTAGGTTGCGAGTATTTTGTGTTTCTTAATCAAAAATGGGTCATTTCGTAATAAATGCGGAAATCAGATGCGCCGTCATGACTTGTACTCTACCAAAAAAAGAAAAAAGAACGAAATTGCAAAACATTAAGCTTTTAATGGTCTGGTGTCTGCAGCAATAATTGGTAATATTACTTAGTAGGCGACAGAGTTTTCCTTTGTTTCGTTAAATGTTTAAGTTTTATGGGTAAACTTGTGGACAGAAAGAAGACTCAGTGTTGTTCCTCTCCATGGCTTCCGACATAAGATATTCTGGAACTTTTGAACACCCAGACGTGTGTTAATTTGAATTTTTTTTTTTTTTTTTTTAGCAAACATTTAAATCTCTTCATGATTTTGTATTTGCATACAAATAGACTGTAAGGGAATTTCCCTGCTTCCAGCCTTTTCCCAAAACAGTTCACTTTTAGCAGCAATCATTGATGAGCAAAAGGTTCTACAGGTCTCCGGGGTGCATTTGTTTTTTTTTGTTCATGATTGTTTTCTGGTCAATGAGTTGTTGTTAAAACCATTAAAAGCTTAATATTTTTGCAATTCTGGGTTTGACCCAGGAGTGTATAGAATGTAAGTTTCAGTAAACAGAATTTCTTAATCATTTATGAAATGCTGTAAGCATGAAGCCAGCCCCTCCAACAGCATGCATCTATTTTTTAACTCTGCTTGCCAGTATTTTCCTGTGAGTGCCGTTAGCATGTCTGCATAAATTTTTAATCTAAAACTTGTAGTGCTGAATCAACTCTTACTGTTGAATTAACAGCTACAGCACTTTTACATCTCTACTCATATCACTGTCCATATTAACACAAATGAAAACTGCAAGAACTACTAAATAGTACTTTGCGTATTGCTATCGGATTAAGGCTTGCTAGAAAAAGGAGGTTTGTAATTTTTTTCCCCCTCTTCCACTTATCACCACTAATTCAGCCTTTCATCGCTCTTCATTCTTTTGTTAGTTCCACAGTACTAGCTGCCAGGCAGCTTGAGATAGCTCCAAATTTCACAACCCTCTGATAATTCGTGCATCAACCTGGATTTGACTGGAAGCCTGGACAAGGACAAAGACAAAAAAAAACAAACAAACTAAAAAAAGAAAAACCCCAACAAGAACGAGATTCCCCTTCATTAAAGTTTTGCTTATTTTATTATCAATAAAATGAGTAGCCTAAACTTTATCCCATATCCTTTCTATATAAAATTGGCTTTAATCTAGTGGCTTCATAATACAGTTATTAAACCTCTAATGCACCATGTAGGAAATTATTATTGGTTTCATTATCTTCCACATCAATTTACACATTTGGCTAATAACTGTGAATAACCCTCTGAATGCCTACCCAGCTTAATATGCTGAGAGTTATTAAGGATGACTTTTTGCTGGCCCCCAGGTCTAATGAAAAGTAAAGCCTCTAAATGGACTACAGGCTTAATTTTGCCTTCGTTCTAGTAAGACTGAGGAGAGTGATTTTACATGTCACTGGGAACACTGGGAAGTGGACAGAGCCGGATAGCCTTTGTGTTTGTGCCAAGCAGAGAGAGAACTGTGTTGTGTTGTGGGCCGGTGTATCATTGCTCTCCTCTGTAATTCAACTCTTGATGCATTCCCTGTGAAAGGGTGCTCATGAATTTTTCATCCAGGATGCAGTGGTGCATGCTGGGGGTTGATGTCAGTGCGAGTGCTGATGTGGCTCGGCCAAGCGAGCTTTGTGTATTAATCGCTGCGATTGATCGACACATTGAATCACCATCACTAATATTTCTGAAAATGCTAAGTCAGGACTCCAGTTGCACATTAGATCTAAGCGTTAACATGCTGCTGATCTCCTACTGCACAGTCATAAATATTGCATATAATTGGCTTCATGCCAGATCTCAGATCTCTCACTTGCACGGTTATCAGTCTCTATTCAGAGCTCCTCTATTCTTTATTGCTTCAAACACATTTAGATGCTTAGACACACATACACTCACTTACTCATCTCACTCACTCATACATCCTTCATCAATCAGCTGTATGATGATAGGCACTGAGCTGTTGGCGTGGTGAGCCTGGAGAAATTGAAGGCATGCTTGAGTCACTCCAATCATTAGATCACTGTGGGGTTCTGACACAATCACCCTTACACTTGGCAAATACAAACAGCCTTTAGCCAGTTACTTGTGTGGCAAGAAAACAATCACACAAAAGCACAGCGAATTATATACCTTCATACCACAGCACTGTTGAAGTCTTGTGTCTGATTGGTCCGAAGGTTCATTTTGACAGTAGTTCAGCTACAAACAAGTTATTGTTTCTAACACAGGGACTTGTGTGGTGGGTGCTCCACAGAAACTTAAATAATTAGAAATTAGAAATAATTAGATAATTAGAAAATTAATGTCATACTGTATATCAAAATCCATATGACTCTCATGACTGAGAGTCTAGATACCAGAATTGGCTCTCTGAAAAATTCTCTTACCTCCCTGTCAATCACATAGACACTAGGCAATCAAGAGCATCTGTGAGGTCACAGATGTAGAAAACAGTGGATAATACGTTCCTCTGAGTGTGCTATGCTGCTCTGGGATGCAGTATGATCAGTAGTTTGAAAAAGATATGATAGTTAGCTTGATATTTCTTGAAGAAAGCAAGATAACCTGTTATCCTTTACTTTCTCCAGTTGGTAGTTGATGTATGACAGGGAGAATCCGGCTGGTGAGTGGGAACCAAATTGGGGAGAAATATGAAGGTGAGGGTCCAAAAGGTTTACAAATGGTGAATATTATGGCTCAATGTGTACTAATAAATGAGACACAGGCAATTTCATGTAAGTGCGTATGCTCTTTTTAGAGGCTGTTCCACAAATTATGGTATTGAGTCAACACATGAGTAGATATTATCATCAAAAGCAAGTCAATATTTGGTCTGGGCAATGTTGGGGCAGGATCTGTAGCAAAACAGAAGTTAACTGGGGGGCTTTTTGCCAGTTCCAAATGATTCTCTTATGGGACCACACACTGTAAATTTCTGTTGATTTTATGTGCACAGTCCAAACAATTTACCATTGTGGCTGCCATTGCCTACTCATGGTAGGACTGAAAAAATTCACACCACAGGCGTTTTTGGGAGGTGAAACCAGAGAATCTTCATGAACCCCATACAGCTGGGGAAAGAACATGGGAAATGCAGTAACCAGAGCTATGAGGTGGAAAAACTATTGGCCGCGCCACTGTGACTCCATGCTTTAAAGGTCCACTGTGTAAGATTTTGAGGGTATCTATTAGCAGAAATGGAGTATATATTCCATAATATACTTATATAATTTATGAGTATGTTTTCATTAGGGTATAATTACCTGTAACTATGAATCATTGCGTTTTCATTGAGCCCTTTAGATCTACATAGACACCTCTAGCCCAGCGTCCATCTTTAGCCCTGAGCGGACAAACCTCTAGACAGCGCCCTCCGTGATCCGTGTTTTTACAAGTGGCAGCAGGAATCCGGAAGAATGCGGCACAATCCGGCACAATCAGGAAGATGTAGAAGACGAAAAGAAGGTAATTACGAAGAAATAAGAGGAATGAGTGTTTGCTTGTGTTGGCTAACAAGTTGGAGAACACAAATTGTGAGAAATGGAGAATCGTAATTATTTAGCATGGAAAAAGCAAAGGAATGTGAATGTAAGTACTTGGAAGTACACTATGGTCACCTGGCAGCCACCGTATGCTCTTATACACATTGGGGACGGAGGAGTAAGGGAAGGGCATTCATACGTATATCAAAACAGAATGTAAAAGAAATGAATTAAAGGTGTAGAAGACTCTAGAAGCATATGTGTAATCACAGTTACAGTGAGAGCTAGCATCAGTATTCTAGTCAAGTTTCTTCCCATAACACTTCAGTCTAAGCAATCAATGTGATGAGGGTTTGAATCACTAATGACACAGGTTGTTTGTGTGTTAAGGATTAGGGAAAGGATTTGAATGAGTTTACCCAGGAGAACAGATGTTTCTCTGAAGACTATTTGACATTTTTATTATCTGTATTTAGTTTCCTTCTGTGTTGACCAGCAAAACACAAGCTTCTTTACTAGCTTTACTAGCAACGGTTTGATATAACCTAAACCAGTACGGTCCTGACCAGCATAAATCCAGTTTGACCGAGCATGGCATAATATTTTTTTTTCTTTAAAACAGAGGAAACCAATCAGGTTTAAATTGCTTTTCACTGCTAATATTCACTGCTAAATATTCACCGTTAAATATTCATGGAAAACAATGAAACTAGGCAAATCTGATTAAAATTAGTCTAAATAACATCAGTCAAAGTTGATGTTTCATTTGATCTCCTTCGAAAAGGAATTATGCGGTGAGTGCGTAATAAATGGTGATGTACCTTCCCCCTGATAATACATCTTTAATTTAATGCACCTTCTGTGCTGTGCTTTTAAATACGAAAAAAAGGAAGGCTTGCTAAAATTCTTTTTTTGGGTCAAACAGGAAATCTGACAAACATGAAATTTGGTCCTTTTTAGCCATGACCCTTTTCGCAAAGAGCTGACTGTTCTCCATTTGATCCAGACTTCCGATGATTCGTGCACCCTCACGCCTCTCCCCGTTTAGCCGAGGTCTCCTCTGACCATTTTTCACACGTAAAAATCAATTTCAATGTTCCCTGAGACGAACAACAATGTGAGTCCTCTTTGTCACGGTCATATTTTCACCCAGCTTCTCTCTTGAACATTATAGGCAAGAGATAGGGGACATCGGGCCTCAAAAAAGACAGCAAGAGAATAAAAGATTTTGTGCGGAAATCTTTCAATGGGCTTTCGAAGCTTATTTTCGGGAATATTTTTATTTATTTATTATTCGTTCATTCTTTTTAGTCAGCACTTTATTCTGGTCAGGCTCGCAGAGGATCTGGACTCGACCTCCCCATAGAATTCACCCAGGATGGGACACTAGTGGCACCATGACACTTTACCATCACCCTTAACGAATAAGCGGTATAGATAATGCATGGATGGACTTATATACACATGCATACACATCAGTACAGTGTATGCATGCATTTCATTTCATGAAGCAATCATCAGTTAATATTTGTTTACTTCTTCTGGCACTTTGTTAACATTAGGCTTATTTATGATTTATTAATACTGATGTGTTCATGATAGCAAATACAGGAAATAAATGTATATAAAGGAACGTTAAGGTAGAATGTCAGACAAATAGCATTTCGTATAACAATTATTCATGTAATTATTTATTTATTTATCATCCTGTCAGTTTATGGGCATTTACGCTACCAGTCAAAAGTTTGGACACGCCTTCTGATTCAGTGTTTTTTTCTTTATTTTTATTACTCAAAAGACGCTTCATGTCTTAAAGTAATGATGGACTGTTGTTTCTCTTTACTTAGTCGAGCGGTTGTTGACATAATAT
>JAQQZR010000037.1:19186673-19209310 GCA_030068235.1 Notoglanidium macrostoma | reverse complement strand
GCATTAAGAAGGCAAGAAATGCCACTAATAAGCGTTTAACGAGGCGCACCTGTTCACTGAAAAGCATTCCAGGTGACAACGTCATGCAGCTGGGTAAGATAATGCCCACAATATCATCAAGCTAAACTTTGAAGAATCGAAAATATGAAACATATTTTGTTTTTTTACACTTTTTTGTTTACTACATAATTCAGTCTATGTGCTGTTCTCAAAGATCCTTTACCAACATGTTAAACATAAGTCGTACTGTATTAACGGCTATTTAAATGGTGCAGTCAGGACCAGTGTTTGTTTGTTTTTTTGTTTTGTTTTTTTTTGCTTTAAGAACGGTATGAAGATTCAAAAGTAGTGACTTTAATAGTGTGAGATTTTAAGCATTTAGGACACTTGTTAAAAAAACCTCTAGGACAGTAATTTACCATTACATTTTTCAGTCAGATATACTTTGCTGCTCTGCTTGGAGAATTGTGAGAAGGAGCTGTTCTTTATTTATTTATGCATTATTGATTTGCTCCGAACTTTTCCCCGAAACACTTTCCTTACTTTAATGCCTATGCAATATGCATGCGTATGCGTGTTTGAAACGAGAAGGTTCATTACACCACAGCCTGGCACTGTTCAAATTCTCCTGTAGTTCACAAACTGAAAATGAACCACAAGCTTTATGACCACACCTTGACTCTGCAGCATATCCAGACACTAGGGCCTCAGAATATCGTGTTATTAGTGTATTAGTTTTATAAGGTTGAGTCATGGTGAAGAGCAGCTTAAAGCGTTAAAGGTCCACGACGTAGGATTCAACCAACTGAATATCCCTCCCTTACCGCTTCATTTCCAGCACATATTAGAACGTACGGTGGCTGTCAGGTCATACCTCGTAGCATACTTCCCATACTTATGTTCACACTCCCTTGCTTTTTTTAATAAGGGTGCAGAATTTGAGTTCCCGAACTTGTTAGCCTTAGTTAGAACTTAGTTAGAATTTGTTAATAAATCCTAGAAGTGTCACACGGGTTCATTTATCAGTACTTTTTTTCAGTGTAGTACATTACACATGGTTAAATTTATACAATATTCTTTGGTTGAAGCTTTAAACGGACCTTTGAAGATTCTATGTTGAACCCTCCTACTGAGTACGGAATCTGAAGAAATTAAGAAACCTTAAATATCCAAAGAACCCTTTCAACCCACTTGAAAAGCTCTTTTTAATTATTATTATTATTATTTATTTATTATTTTTTTTTTCTAAAAGTGTACATATCAATTAGCTTGCCCTGTATGAACAAAGTACCCGGACTAAAAGTCGGTATAAACAGTATATCGGTTGAACCAGCTGTATAGTCTTGTTGCATCAAGAAATGGTCTTACTCCTTTATTGCATTAAACTACAATGACGACGCTTTGACGTGTTCCTTTGCAAAAAGCAAAAATGATATTTTTTTGGTTTATTAGCTGTTTTACAATGCAAATAATTACACAGATGAGAATTGTCTGAGGGGCATGAAAACTGAAACTAGGGCTGAAAACACTCATAAATCTCATTCATTAATCAGAAACATGGCAACGGATATGAAACAAACTTTTGCCAAGTGTATGTAGAAATCACAAAACTCACCCACCTTGAGGAACACGGAGAACCCAGCACTAAATAAATGATTAGATAATTATGTAAATAACCTTTATTTCTTTTTTTGTTTGTCTGTCCAAATCACATTTCTGCAATTTTCTTTCGCCGCACTTTAACAGTGTGCATGTACAAGAAAATTGCTACCTACAACTCAAAATACACGGTTCCTGCAGTTAGGTCAATTCAAAGGAAAAAACGCTTACTTATTAAAATTGAATCAGCCTACGGTTGGCTTGGAACCTGACCGAGACCACGTCACTCACCGGCTGTGTTGATATACGAGTGTGATTGCCGTACTCGAACAAACCACGCCAAAAAAGAAGACACCGGGATCTGATTTAAATGGACTCAACACTGCATATCTGACAAAAAAAACAAATCCTTCCAGACTTCCTGTGGGTCCTTCAGTTGGTCCAGAACTATTAAGAAGCTTTTTTTTTTAAGAGTGAAATTCAAGTAAAGCAACAGGATTGGTTGATTTGGCTGTTCATGTTTTTCAAACATACCAGATCTGAGTACCATCATTGCGCTGTATTGTGCTATACTGAGCGAGGTTCTTCATACCTAACGCGCCGTAAACGATCTGAGTCTGCTGATGATGCATTCTTCATGCTCAAGCTTT
This sequence comes from Notoglanidium macrostoma, assembly GCA_030068235.1. Classification (NCBI taxonomy): domain Eukaryota; kingdom Metazoa; phylum Chordata; class Actinopteri; order Siluriformes; family Auchenoglanididae; genus Notoglanidium; species Notoglanidium macrostoma. The sequence goes on along the minus strand of JAQQZR010000037.1, from coordinate 19,207,061 downwards.
TGAAATTGTTTTCTTTCTGATGCTAAATGAGCCATTCACTTCGATTATTGGGACTCTAAGTGAGACTTTTCCGTCCTCATTTCTTTCTTTTTTTTTCTTTAGACATGTTTTAAAACAATACAGGCGCTGTCAGAATGGCACCCCATGACACACACACACACACACACACATCATGCACGTCAGTGTCTGAGAGATTTCAGAAACCATCAGAGTTTGAACACACTGAATGCTCAGAGCTGATTTGAATGCATTTGGAAATAACAGTGAAGACTGATATGAGAGATTATGACAAGTCCAAAGCAAATGATGGTTTCTGCAAACTGATCTAAGCTTCTTGTGCATGGTATCTGAAGTGTGAATGTCTCTTCTAATAATAGCTTCCTACCTTCGTGCCAGATACAGCTCTCTCTCTCTCTCTCTCTCTCTCTCTGTGCTGATAGCATGGTCATTACTTCATTACTGCGGATGGATTTTCTGCCCGTCTGTGTAATTTTTTTTATAATTTTATTTTTCCCCAAGTCATTCTTCTCACAGCTCACGCAGGGCCCGATGATGCGCTGTGCGCCTCTGACAGCAGTCCGGACGACTCCAGCCCAGAGAGGTAGACAGGATTTAAGACATCCTATCTGAAATGTGGCTAAGATAAATCAGCACAGCATTAATCCGACGCTCTATCAGACGAAGGCTTGCTCTCGGCTGACGCAGCGCGCTCGTGTTCGATTCTCCATTAATGCATTTTCTGTGTCTCTTGCATGTTAGCGGAGGTCAAGGCTGAACTAGATGGAAAGATATGGCTAGTATTACTCCGGACACTTCTCTTCGCTGAATACGATTCATGCTCTGAGCAAGGCAGAAAAAAAAAGGAACCGAAAATTGAACGACAATCCCAATTACAATTCCCAATTGACCACAGGAAATTCAACGCAAAAGCGAGCAGACAAACAAACACATCAATAAAATGAAAAGCGAGTTTACAAGCAAAGTTATTCAGACACAAACCTTGATGAACCAATGTGTAAACAACAGATCCAACCTGCCCACGAGAAATGGGATATGCAAGAGGAAATCAGCCAATAAGTAAGAAAACAAACAAATAAACAAACAAACAAATATCCCATAGTTACAGGTAAAAACAAAACCAAATACAAGAACAACAAAAAAAAACAGCGAATCAAAGTCACCAGAGGAAATCGACAGTCATCAGGGGATATATATATTTTTTTAATAATACAATATATAAATAAATAATAGAATGAACAGATGAACTACAGTACAGTAATTGTCATGTCTACACCTGCTGTCTCGGATACAAACGCCAACTCCCATGAACACTTGCTCTGACAACATGGCCGCCAGCGCCGCACCAGTCGCCGACTTCTAATTAGCTGCACCTGTGTCAAATTACTCACTGCCACAGACTCTCTATATACACACACTCTCTCTCTATCTCATACACACACACACACGCACGCATGCACGCACGCATGCACGCACGACCACCTTGTGAAGCAGTAGTTTCAGTTCTGTGTGTCTGTTGAGCCTTGATTACTGTGTACGCTTTCTGGTTATGTGACTTTTGCTGTGTTTCTGGATTCTGATTTCTGATTTCTTGATTGAACCTTGTCTGTTTTTTGACCCCGATTGTGCCTGCCATTTTTGCAGCATTGCTTTTCATGTTCGCTCCAGTAAAGTGACTGAACTCTACCTGTATTCTTTTCTCTCCGTTCCTGCGCATGACCGTAACAATAAAATCAAATCAAACAACTTAAGAAACGATCAAACAGACAAACGAACAAAGCCGTAGTTTTATGTAAAAAAAAAAACAAAAAAAAAAAAACACGCCGGAACAAAAGCAAAAACTAAACGACACACGAGAGACAGTCGTCCAGAGGGAACTTTTACAAATACATCTAACAATAATGGTAATAATGAAGAGATGAACCCGGAGTGAAAATAAAAATTTAGAAACTATTAGCAATAAGTAAGCAGACAAAAACACACAATCAGGCCATAAGAACTTCTGTATCAAAAAAATCAAACACACAAATAAACAGTAGCTCTAACAAATCCAAAACAATACAATATCTACATAACTAGCCAAACGTACAGACAGACAGACAGACAGAGTAGTAATAATAATGAAAAAACAGCAAATCCAGGAGACAACATACATAAAAGAAATCAGAAAAGACAAACATCCAGACACAACAAACCCAGAACAAAAGAGCATATTAACAACGCAGCGGTAAATCCAGAACCACAGCCACAGTATGACGACTTGAATCAGACACGGCAGTTAGCGAATGAATCTCGGAATCGTGTCACTGATTAGCTGCAGCGTGCATGAATCTGAGCGAGTATGGAGAACACAAATACACACACAGCAGTGCGGGAATGATGGCAATCGATTCAGCACTTCTCATGAAGGCCTGGTGTATATTTTGTGGTCTTTTTCTTTTGTAAACTCTAAAAATACAAAGTAAACAAATCCATCGATAAATAATTCATCACATTCCTGTGCAATCGATTTTGCCCAGTCAAAGTGTGTATCAGCACACACACACACACACACACACACACACACACACACCATGACAGCCGTGTTCATCCTTGATCAGTTCAGTGTGAAAAACGTAGTTAGTTGTAGTTTGCTGGAGAAAATGTCTGAGTCTGTGTTATATTCTTCTGAATATTTCATACTTGGGGAAAGTATGAGAGTGCTTATGTTTTTTGGAGGCAGCTTACAATATACGAACATTTACATAATGTGTATATAGTTTGGAGAAATGACTCCTGGGGCTGAAGACAGACAAATGTTTCTAGAAGTGTCTGTAGGCAACTGGAGGGGGGAAAAAAACCATATCTTTAAGTATGAATTTCTTTTCTATAACCATTTTTCATTTGGATGAGACATTCATTTCTGGCACGCAGGGGCTTTGTAACAGACGTGCGATGAAAGAGTGTGGCATTATGACCAGTGTTATTGTTATACGGTTCTGAAATGGTGTGTAAGCAAGCGAGAAAAGGTGTAATCGTATATTTGATCACAGAATTTCTCAAAATGTCTTAAAAAAAAGTGCTAAGGCAAATCGCATTCATGTTAAAATGTTCATTTCTTTAGTAACGACTAATTCCTTGGAACTTGTACGGTACACACTTTATACAATTTAGCACTAATAACAATCGGATTTAAAAGGTGTGACACTTCTGACACGGCGATGTTTTCTGTAAGGCAGCATTTAGTTAGCGTTTCTGGATTTCTCCACTGCTAATACTTTACAAAGTCTTCAGGGCAAACGGCTTCGCAGTTTCTCCGGGACATGAAAAGATGCATTGTTGTCATCTTAACCCTTGGACAGTTCCTATTGGGGGTTTTTAGCATTTTGAACACATTTCTAACATAAATCCTGTTTTTTTTTTTTTTTTTCACTTAAGTGAAACATGGTTTTCATGGCTAATGCTAAGTACTTAGCTGTTTATCTCTAGCTCGTTATATTTATAGTAGTATTGGCTACAACGAAACAAATGGCAGCTATAAAGAACAAATGGAAAACACGCAAAGTTAAATTTGCTTATTCCATTTATGCTTGCACAAAAATGAATCCCATCTTTCTGAACTAACATTTGATAAAAACAACCGTGTGTGTGTGTGTGTGTGTTCATGTAAAATAATGGGCTAGAATAATGAATAGTGGAAAGCAACCACTATTCAGATGTGCATGTCTATATACGCAGCACTTGATCGAAAAATCTTAACAGTATGTGCGATACAGATGTACTTGCTGCACTCGGTACACGTAGGTGTTTTAGTGTGCTTTGTTGGTACACATTCCTGGCAACGCTTCCTCTTTTCGCCACCAATTTCCAATGCTACAACCTGGCATGGTGAAGAGTCTTTGACACGTAATGTTCCCGAAATATTAAACACACACAGAGATAACAAAAAAAAAAAAAAAAGGGCTCACACTTACTTTAGACACTGGAAGTGAGAGAACTGGTTGGTCTGAGACGTGCAGTTACAGGAGGTAACAGGAGGCGCCTTCTGAATCCTTCACACTAAAGGTGCTCTTGGAACAAACAGTTCTAGGAACTCATAAGAGGAACTACCTACTGAGGAGCTTTCCTGAGAACTACAAACCTACAAGCGGGTTTTTTGTTGTTGTTTTTTTTGCATTCACACTATCGTTTGGAATGCTGAAGCGACGTAAGTCAGACAACGGTTGCTATGGCACCAACACTAGTTTGTTGTTTATTTCCATGGGAACGTCCGTCTTGTCCACCAGTATTTCTTTTGGTGTTGCTGTGAAAACAGCAAACGAGCAACATTAGGATTTAAACTTTCGGTGTTTTGGTCACATGAAACGGATCATTCCACTGCGCTGTAGAAAAGGGGAGACCAGGAAGTGTTACGTGCTGACTGTAAATTCTTCGATTTATATTATATTAAGAGTAAATTCATGGTTGTAAATAGTTGGTGATGGTTAAAAATATGTGAGTGTGGATTAGTATTTTATAACAGGATTTCCTTCATTGCTCAATAAAGCCTGGATTGCATTTATCTCCCCGTTTCTTCTTGTTCGTTTGTTTGTTTTTTTCTTTCATTTTTTTATGCTAACATTACGACGGCTTAATCTTGCTTACGCGGCTAACGTTTTACACGAATTTTTTAAAATGCCGGTTTCTGGTGCTGCATTGCCTCATGTGTTCGATGCACATTTACGTCCGGACCAATCGCTGTACACTTATGTCACTCACGGTTCCTCTTGTGCTATACCTACCCTGAAATAGGAGCTAAAAATGTCCCTCAAAACAGCATTCTACGAACTATAATCGTCTACATTTCCTGCAGCGCTGACAAACAACAAAAAATGTCCTCCAAACAGTTCTAAGAACTATGAAAAGGGGGACCTTGGGACCTTGGGACATCAGGACCTTGGGATTTGCTCTCTTCTCTGCATGTGAATGCCTCATGCGTCTTTGAAATGAACCCATCCTGTATTTTAGTCTCATATTTACCTATCTGTTTTCTCTATTAATTACTCTATTCATCCATTTATATCTCTCAGGTCAAATTGATCTGGGGACTTTATAAGGGATGTAAGTGTGTGTGTGTGTGTGTGTTTGGAAGGGCGTAAGATGTGCGTTCATCTTTTTATTTCTTCCTCTCAGAATAGAAGCCAAGGCCATCCATTTCCAAGTGAAAACAAATGCTATAGATATATACTTTCTCTTTTATGAAAAAATGAGATTCTGCTGAGGTTACAGCTGTTTACAAGGAATAACAGGAACAAGTTATTTCACTGGTATGCTACAACATTGTAAACAATGCAATTATAAATGGGTGAGAAAGTATTCTTTAATAAATGCTAGAATTGTTAGAGTTGGGAAATCACTGAGATATAAGAGGAATAAAACACTCCAGGATGCTGTTATAGGAAACATGGCAATAATTATAACAGCACACCCTGTCAGGTTTTATTCCTTACATTTGACATTAAACACTGTGCAATGGGTACGATTAGGCTTTTTTTTTATTTTTTATTTTAGGTCTTTAACAGACAGGTGGGTTCGGCATTTGAATGATTCCCGCTCATGGTTGTGAAGCTCCGCCCCCAGGATCTTAGGTGGGCTGTAAAATGATTGACAGGAAGAGCATTGACCAAACTCAAACAAGCATGCTGGACAGATTGGTTATATCAGCAACTTAATAAACTGCTTTTTATCATGTTCTCCACATCTTCCACTATATATATACACAAGTAAGGAACTTGTAAGCAACTACTACACCTCAGAATTATCATACCGGGCCACCACTAACCATGAGCTTCTTCAGACTTATTTTGATGTGTCAGAAAATCCACTCAGCCTGAAATGTCAACAATTTCAATCACAGCAGAAGACCTATGAAGCCCGGTGTCCTTTCCCTCTAGCGTGAGTTGTTTAAAGTAAAGCCTAGTCAGTGTTCTTTGTCTCTTTGAACATAACAGAGGTGCGAGAATCCCAATACTGTCGATCAATACTCAAGGATACACTCCAAACCTCATGAAAGGTTTTAGTCTTAACCAATGACCTTGAGAGAATATTGAGTTTTTGCAGAAGCAGAGGATTACACAACATTGCTCGTTTATTACTCTGTGAGCCTTTACGATGGTGAAAGACATTTCATATTGACAGATGACATTCGAAGCAGAACGTGGCAGAAATAAGCACATTCTCTGTCAAAAATTGGGGTTTCGTTGTCAGTGTTGCTGTTAAAAAGTAGTATAGGATGTTGGTTGTTGTCTTTTTAAAAAAAAATTGTACTTAAAGATACTTCACGCTGTCAACATTAGTAAACACGCCTGCAAACAGAAGCTTGAATTTGACTTGAATTTGGCTCACGTTTCGTTAACACTTTTCCCTGACAGCATCATTAATCAAGTTGACTGAAAGCGACATTTCTCTAATCAAACTGCACCGATGCCCCTCGGTGCCCTCTGAGAGTTTCGGCTCACGATGTACAGTGCATTTAAGTAGGCCAACGTTTCCACCTGCACAGCCACGTTCCTCCAAAACAGCTGGCTGAACATAACAGTAAGGCACATGCTTATGAGAAAGCATAAGCAGAGCAAGCAGCCTTGTGTTTCCCCACTACTTTTCCAGCAAGCAGGCATACAGTATAAAAAATGATATTGAGGATTCTTAACTAACAATATATACAGCATTATGTAAAGAATAACTTGACAGACTGCTGCAATATGAAAAAAACACTCCTGCTATATGAAAAAACTATTGCTATATGAAAAAGTGCTGACACCCAGGACTCCATCCATAAATCTTATATAAACTTCTCGGAATAGACAGCTTCACCAAATTGTAGCAGATTATATGTATTTTCTTTGTTAAACAGCATATTTGTTTATTATTAACCTTTGCTTATGTCTGCCGTACAAGTCCCAGCGTATGAGCTGTTCCTATAGAAAGATAATATGATAATACTAGTGTATTAATCTAAATATGCTTATATTACAGCCAGAACTACTGGCAGAGCTGAGCTGATATAGAAAATGAATGCACATCGTCTGAAGGAAATTAACATACCCTAAACTAGGGTTTTATCCTTACCGAACCTAACAAACGTTACATGGATGTGAAAGGAAATTCTTCAGTTAGCATTACAGCATGCTTTATGGCAAGTAGGTGATGTGAATATCTGAATTCAACATTTTCTTTCTGAGCCAACTGAGCGATATCCTTTGCGTTACCAATTCCAGTTTCACCGCTATGTGCCTCAGTGTTAGGTTAATCTTGCTTGTGGGGTTTTGCTACCCATTTCACCTGTAGTTATGGGCTTATTGAGGAGCTACTGGGCCCCATGATAACAGTACAACCCACATTTGCCATAGCCCCATGCATTATTTGGCCATTGTGGCAGCTGAATATAACTATAATTTGGACTTTTTACAAGCTACGCTCATTGGTTGACGGTCAAAAGGTCTCACATTTGGGACCAGCCAGAAGAATCAACAAACAGGGATACTGCACTAGGAATCCATCCGACTGCCCCAAACAAAAGGACATAGAAATCACCAACACCCACCCATAGCTGGGTATCATGAGCTCTTTACTGTAGATAAACTGTTTAATGATACCTTCTTCTTCTTCTTCTTCTGCTCCTGTTAGGAGTCACCACAGCTGATCACCCGTTGTCGACATGTATTTTCTTTTTTATTACAATGTACAACTGTACAATTTCCTTTGACTCTTCGTGTTTAAACTTTGAAGGACTTACTCTCTCTCCAGTGAGGGGAATGCCAGCTCCTATCTGTCACTCTGTTGTCTGAAACACATCCAAGCTAGCATGCGATACATGTGTACAGATTTCCTTCCAGTTCCAACCTGACACATCTGACACAGCATTGATTGCAATTTACTATTATAAGCCTGTCAGGGAAACTCCCAGCATATATTATACAGGATTTGATGTCTTCTGAGGTATGCTCGGGCTCCCAAGTTGCGCAACAGAAAAGCATTTGCCCTTTTATTAGGAGATTATGAGTTCAAATCCCGACTAAGCCGCAACCGTCCATGATTGGGAGCCTAGGGAGAAAAATTGGCCATGCTTTCAGGGTGGGAAGCATAACATACGCTCTCATTCCTGTCAATCTCAGTGACACTAGCCGAACATGGGTGTCTGTGAGCTTGCGTATACAGAAATGGGCTGCTTGGTAGCCATTAATATGGCTGGTGGTAGGGAATTGGCATGTGGACAAATTAGGGGAAAAAAAAACTTTATAAAAGCTTACCAAGAATGATATATTTTGGCATGTATTTTACTGACAGGATCAATAATTTGTCGGTGTTTTGCATTAACATGACAGTAATGTAAATGGAGAAGCTAATGCCAGCACAGCTTTTTTAAAAGTGTAGCTTGTTCTGCGAAGCAATCCATAATTAACCGTGTGTGGCAAAATGAACCATGCAGAAGAAAAAGGGACGGACACGGACACACACACACACACACACACACACGCGCGCGCGCAAAGCAGCGTTATATTTACATCTATTAATGTGGCATGCCATTTTATCTAAAGAGTCTCAGAAGCAAGGCTTAATCTTTTCCAAGCGCACAGCTGAGCAGTGTGGGGGTTAAGAGTCTTGCTCTGGGATTTGAACTCAGAACCTTTCAGACACTACTCAGTGTTATATTAATGTTTTTCTTTGTTCTCAAGCATCACCAAGTTAGACCTGGTACTCTTCTCAAATGCTAATGGATTCAACCTTTGGGAGAATTTGCATTTTTACTGTTTTGGAAATTCATGTAATGTGTGAGTGTGTTTGTGCGTGCGTGTGTCTGTGTCTGTGCATGGGCATGTTTTTGTACCTTGCTGGGAACCAAACGTGCCCACAAGGATCTGACAGTTTTAACCTCTGAAACATTTGCCTCGTTCCCATAGGCATGAGAAAACTGCTTTTTTTTTTTCAAAACTGATTTAAAAAAAGAAAAAAAAAAAAAAGAATAAGACACAAAAGAGCTAAAATCTTAACCTTCAACTGCTCGATCCAATGTCGCAATTGCAAGTATGAAAGCATTAACCAGGTGAATGAGTAAATGTAAATTAGCTACATTAAAAATGATACCAGAAGACGGTAGTTCAGATTCAGTCTACATTTCTCTTTATTTACCACGCTAAATGGTTCTTTGATTTGATTATCCCTATAGGAACCCTTAACTGTTCTACTGCACTAAAATAATAATAATAATAATAATAATAATAATAATAATAATAATAATAATGAATATAGTTCAATTGATCTAATATTTAAGCCATGTTTGCATAATAGTTATGATATTAAGCCTACTTGATACTAAGCCTTGAAAATGTACACTTGTACTTCTTTCATTCACTCATTCATCATCAGCAACCTCTTTATCCTGTTCAGGGTCACAGTAAATCCAGATCCATGTTACCTACTGCACCACCATGCCACCATTTTGCTTTGCAAATGAACAAGACGGTTTCAAGCTTGATAGGAGAGAAATCTTAATCTTGATTATTTTACATGTAAATGTGTTTCATTTATATGTTCCAAGCACAACTGTTGACCGTAAGAAGAAACCCAGAGGAACCCGAGTAGAATCCATTACACAAGTAGTGCCATTTTTATGCTTCTCTTCTCAACAGACATGTAACATTTTTAGACCCGTACATAAATGCAAATGGCGCTTGTGCTACTTCTAAGGACCGTCCATTATTTGACTGTGATAATGTCATTTGTATCATCTGATTAGAATACATCTTGTACTGTGAATTTGTACCAAATGAAATCCTTAAGACTATGGTGTGAAAGGAACGCCATGCAAAGCCTAATGGCAGCTCATTAAAAGCAGTTTGACTAAAACTGCAGAGCTTGGCTGAGATTTTTAATACCTCCAGCAGCTTTCATGACTGGTGGCAGACTAAATAGAAAGACGAGAGAGAGAGAGAGACAGAGATGGACTTGATAAAAGACGGTAGTGTCAGATATTGGACATGTCGTTGAATTCTGCTTTCAGAAGTGAATAATGCAGAGGCGCTTAATCAAAATGAAAAGTTTCTTTAATTCGCTGACATCTAAAAGAGCCAATTAATAAATAAAAGAAAGAAAGAAAGAAAGAAAGAAAGAATGATCCCATCTGATGATGAACAGATGTAGTGGATATACCACATAGGGAACCATTTGTCACTACCCCATAGTAGTTTAGGCTTTGTAGTTTTCCTGACTCTTCCCTCTGTGCTCATGAAAGTACCGATTGGAATAAAAACCATCAAAATAGAGTTCTAAAGCTCAATAACCTTTTGAAATGACAGAGGAAGCCCTGGTAGATATAAGCCCGTGAAACAATTGAAGACGCAACAGATTTATGGACAGTCCTGATTTCATTTTTACAAGTATTACTCACATTGCTAAAAACTAATGGGGTGGTGCATTGCGTTATAGCAAGAAGGGTCCGGGATCAAACCCTTTCTGCGGCATGCTCTTTTCGTGTCTGCGTGGCTTCCTCACACAGATTGACCTTTCCAGATCACACCCCGCCTCTCAATCGAAGTCACATGGGATTGAAGCCCAGATAAGCAGTATAGATAAAGGATGGATGAATAAATACCAATGCTAGTTACTACCAGCTACAGCCAACTTGCAATTAACTTCCTTGCTGTAACATTATCATCAGTCAGTCATAAACGCAACTATAGGACGTTGGTGTACAGTACACAACCTCACAAGTCAAACCGACACTGCTGGAATTGTGCAGAGGAGTTATTATAACCCCAGCATGCCTGTATATGAGCCTTTATACAGCAGATGTGCCCATATAAAGTTTTCATAGAGCTCAAAAAGAGATCATAACCCTAGTTATGTTGATTGCTCGTAATATCTTCATTGATTTTGATTCTGTCCTCTAAATCTAAAGTGTGAAAACCTAGATTTAACATTTAACAAGCAAAGGTTTTTATTTGGTATGCAACCTGAATGCATTGCTGTTGATCAGCTGAGGCTAGATGAATCATTATTATTTTTTACGAAGTAGATTATGTGGAAACAGCTCATGGTCCCCTGTTATACATAAATCACCTCTCTGTTAAACATGTCAAGGGAAAGTAAAGACGCGTCGGTGTTCCTTAAAGGATTCAGAACAGGAACAGAAGAACCTTTTATGTTTTTCAAGACGTCGAAAGTAAAAAAAATATTATATAGTTATATAGAAATTCGAATGCATCCATAATAACAACTCACTACGTAATGCAAGGATAAAAAACAGATATTGAAACATGCTCTTATTTACAAATAATAATAAAATGCATAATGCCGATATGCCGTAAGATCATCATGGATTATTTTCACCCCGTTCCTCTGTGTTCTATTGTTTCCTACCACCAACAAAAGGAAACAAGTAGCTAGACTGGCTAACATACATTATGTATGCGTATTTATAAATGTGTGTGTGTATAGTGCCTTATGGGCTGGTGTCCTATGCATGGTGTGTTCCTGCTTCACGCCAAGTGTTCCAGGGATCCATCACGGTCCTGACCACAATAAAGCCATTACTAAAGATGAATGGATGACATGGAGTAGTAGCTGAATTGTAATTAAATGAAAATATGTGGTACCAGTTCTATAACAGAACAACATCTGGATACCCATAAATGGTGGACACCAGACCTGATGGATTCCTGCTCGGCAGCTATATTTCTCCTCGAACACTCAATTTCATCATAGCGAGCTTGAACAGAGCAAGCAAGCTCAAAGGTCACAGCTTGATAAATGAAATTAAAATAATAAAAAACAGCAAGCAATCAAGTCAAACATCATTAATCAAACAGCCATAATGCTTGTCCAAATGTTTGGGCGTTATAAGTTCTTCATATTAATTTTGCACAAATTACAGTATCTCCTATTTATAACTCAAACACAGGCAGGAATATTCTAGCAGGATGAAACCAAATAATGCTAAAACACACACACACAAACACACACACACACACACAGAAATATATCCAAAAATGTCTTGAGCCACCCCTCAGTTCTCCATATTTTGCTTCCAAAGAGCTAGACTTTCTTGTATTTTTTAATGAAGTCTTGAGGAATAGCTCTCCAGGCTTCCTGTGTACCTCGATAAAAAAAAAAAAAAACCCACGATGGAACACTGTCAGTCATGGATCTCAACATTATTGAAGCAGTGTGGGATCATCTTGACAGAGATCGGAACAAAACGCAGCAAACGTCCAAAAAAGAGCTTTGGAATGTCCTTCAAGAAGCCTGGAGAACTATTCCTGAAGTTTAAGAGTACTTAAAGAAGAAAATATACAACGACCCCATCAACATCATCATCCCAGAGTTGAAGCGGTTCTGTACGGAGGAATGGGCTAATATTCCTCCAAGCCGGACTGATCAACAGTTACCGGAAACGTTTAGTTGCAGTTACTGCTGCAAAGGGGGGTCACGCCAGATACTGAAAGCAGAGGTTTACATACTTTTGCCACTCACAAATATGTAATATTCGATAATTTTCCTCAATAAATAAATGACCAAGTATAATATTTTCGTCTCATACTTTTAGGACTTGTGTGAAAATCTGATGTTTTAGGTCATATTTATGCAGACATATAGAAAATTCTAAAGGGTTCACAAACTTTCAAGCACAACTGTGTGTATATATATATATATATATATATATATATATATATATACACACTCTGAAAGCTATGCCAAATAACTGCATTCAATGAAGCTGCATGGTTCAGTGATCTCCCTTACAGAAACATAGAAAGCTTTACCACTGACGGAGAGCAAAGCCGAAGTGCTCCTGTGGTGATGGCAGTAGGGACGTCAAGACCTGCTGGTTTTGTTACTGCAAAACAATCTTTTTCACCCCAGTCTCCATTCAGCTGAGTGTTGTGTTTTTGAAGATGATGTTTTCTTGTTACTATAGCCAGCTCAGATCCTGATCCATCCTGTTCATGCTCAGAACAGTGCAGCGTATTTCTGCCCTGGCAAATTGGACGTATGATATTTGCACTAAAATACATCCATGAAATACATAAAATACATGCACATAAATACATCAGTAGTATTGGGAAGAAACCAAAAGAGGAAGATGTGAGTTTTCACAGTTCCTCTGCAGAAATAGCACATTTTCATTTTTCTGCCACTTTTCACTTTCCAAAATTGTTTTTCCACCATTTAGGAAATCCCACTACTGTATATAGTTGTCTAATACTAGCTACATTAAACATACGTTAGTAGATTTAGATTAGAAAGCTAGGCAGCTTCAGCACAACTTCAAAAGTAAAAATGAAGTGAGATGAGAGCACTTTGACCAAAACGCTACTAATACGTGATTAGGGGAAGGGGCAGGCTCCAAGAGAATCAGTTACTTCTGGAGAATTTCAAACACCTACACAACTGTCAGTCATTCCAGGATGACATGCTGGTTTGCTTGTCCTATTGGCTCATCTGCTGATTTCTTTTTTTGGAGAGGACGCATAGCAGCATTCTCCAGAGTTAAAATAAGGTGCTCCCGTGCAAAATCCGTGAAGCTTGGCATGCCTGTGAAACTTAATAAAAAACTCTTTGAGTGAAATATCAGTATTCAGCTCTGTATTGTAAATCTATCACACACACGTCTACTGGTCTCTAAGGTGCAACCCACACTAGTAATTATCTTCCCACTAATTAATAATTACCATACATATCCCTGTGCTGATGAGTAACCTTCCCCAATGTTCAGAAACAAACCTGCAATTCTGCAGTGTACGTGCCGCTCAGGTGAACTGCTTTTCAACCCTTTTGCAACACTGATATAAATAAACAGAAATTGAGGTGACCAAAGATCACCGAAGCATTAAATACCAAGCCAAGGAGTGGTGGGACTGAAATGTAGCGAACCCGCGATGAAATCAGTGTTTGTCATTTCTGATGGATCCTCATATTCTTGTCTAGGTGATACTATAGGGAGTAATTTATTTTTTGGTGTGTAATTACCAGGTCTGCCAGTGGTTTTTTTGGGGCTCTTTCTAATTTTCATCACTGTTACTCATTCCATTTGTGTGATAATACAAGATCCATAATTTATGAAGACCCATTTCTCTTGCCGTGTTACAGATCGAGGGGCCTGATAAAGCCTCAAAATCCCATTCTTAGCTCTCTGCATACCCCTCCTTCATGCCATTTCAGCTCCCTGCCTTGGTTATTGCCTGCGCCCATCATCTCAAATACCTCTACTCTGCAATGTAGGAATGAGACTGCTCAGACGAGCGCCGCTCGCTTTGTGAGGAATTAGGAACCATTAGGCTGTGGCTCAGATGTGGTGGGGATTAAAAAGGCGTCGCGCCACACATGAGGCATTGAGCCACAAATTGCAGCAATTCAGACGAAAAGTGGGGGAGCCTAGGCCTTGTTGCCGAAGCAATGACAGGCCAGACTATTGCTCGCTTGATAAATATTTGTGTGGAGAAATGGAATTTGAAGATTGGAAAGTCCTCAGGATTGCAGGATGCTTCCGGCTGTAATGGGAGCTAATGAGAGTGGCCAGTGCTGGCTGTTTAGTGGGAAATTCCAACCCTAGTGCTGTTTTACCAATGTACATTGCTTAAGAATCCCCTTTGTCTATGAGTGTCTACGGTGTCACAGATAAGCATAACAACTATAATGACGACGTGACGGCAATGAAAGCAGGCAGCTCACACATGCTTAATTAATGGAAAGAAAGAAGAGATAATTAGGCACATTGAGTGTGAAGGATTGGGCAAGGAGATTTTCATTCACAGGAGATGTCTAAGCAGCTCAGGTGTTTATTTGCAGGTTATTAATCTTTTGCCTTGCTCATATTTAGGGTGAAACATGAGAGTCTTTTTTTTTTTTTTTTTCAGAGTTAGGATGATTAGTTGTTGCTTTGTTAAAGGATAGGGATTGTGAGGATTTAATTATATTATGAATCAGCTTTATAGGCTATTGTGCAAGTCCTGCTCTGCTCTGCTTGAGTCGTAAATAAGTAGAACGAGGTCGTTTCCTACGGTGTGTATTTTCAGCTTGTTTTTTTAGGCTTCATTTACTCTTATCATTACTGAGATCTACAAGCATAAGGGATTTTCCCCTTGCTCATTATTTTATCCGATGAATAAGGCATGTATCCGTGAATTTTGTAAAATTAAGAAAAATAATGGTGCAATGAAATTCCATATTGAGTTGTTTGGGTTACCCAATAGTAGTTCTACATTTCTACTGACAGACCTATAAGGACCAAGGATTTTCTACAGATATTTCTAAAGTTAATGCTTTTACATCTTACACTTAGTAGTAGGAGGTCTGGTCATGTTGATTCATCATTCATTTATGCATTCTTGAGTAACTGGTTAATTCTGGTCAGGCTCTTCGTGTAGTCCCAGGAACACTGGGTGTAAGGCAGGAATACCATGCACACTCAATTCAAATGGTTATTTTCACCAAAAAAGGCAATTTAGTAGCTTATCCACCTACCAGCATGTTTTTGGGAGGTAGGAGGTGAGAGATACCAGCAAACTGGAGAACCTCGAGAAAACCCACACACTATTGTGCTGCCCAGCCATGTTGATGTTATGATAATAATAATAAAAAAAAAGGGTACTGAAGCCATGTTAGATCATGCAGCAGGAAGAACTGTGCTTCCTGTCAAGAACCATTATAAATAAGCACTACTGCACCTCTTTCTTGGTCTGTTATATATATATATATATATATATATATATATATTTTTTTTTTTTTTTTTTTTTTTTTTTTTAATTCTGGTTTCAGACACTGCGCTTTCCGATTAGACATGCTCTCAGGACTCCACAGAGTTGTTTCCATATGAGTGCCTCCCACTCTTTCATTGGCTCTATGCGTCATCCCTGCAGAGCTTTGTCCTTCACCTGCTGAAAATGCTCATCCACGAAGGGCCTGAGGGTCTTCCGATGGGTGTTATTTAAGGAATTAATGAGCTAAATATCTGTGGTGACCTTTTCACGTGGACAACCAGTGTATAAGGATGCACGAAAATTCATCATTCTAACCACTGTATTTAGACATAATGGTTGGGGCAGGTTTTCTCTTCCAATTACATGCAAAATCCGCTGCTTTTTCAGGTGAACTGTGCATCTCTTAAAGCTGATTAGCTTTCAATGTGAGTAGTATTAAATCTGAATTCAGGGAATATCTTGGGCGACCCTTATTTTAGATCTCGCATGGGCCCTATCTGTTTGTGAAGTCTTCAGAACTCTCCTGGTAGGATGATCAGGCCTGAGGCTTTACTGAGCTTATTTTGTTAGACCCTAGGATCAATTTTCCAATTGAAAGAATGACTCTGTGCAGATTTTGATATGTGTGGAGCTTGGTGTAGACTTCAGTAGGGAAGCAAGCCTTCAATGCTTTCATTTCAAGTTCTGAATGCCTCATGGACAAACCAAACAAATATTTCCCAAAAGGTCTCCTTACTGCTGAGCAATTGTTGTTTGTCGTTATTTTCCTATTTAGATTTTTTTTTTTTTCTTTTTTACTAATTTTATTCTCGTACTATTATAACAGATGGGCGGATTGGTTCCTTTGCTTCGTTATGGCATAAAGGACTATTTTCTGGGTGCTAAAAACACCCCAGAATCCTATTAACACAAGGACATTATTTACTGCAAGCAATCAAGATGATAACTTTGAGGTGGACTGTAGTGTTTTATGTTCCCTGTTGCTAAAGCACTCCATTACTTTTTTATTGCTGCCAATTTATGAACATCCCATAATGCTCCAGAATTTAGTTAATAATGTCACTCAATCAATAATAATAGTACTTAGTGCTCATTGGTATCCGAACAAATGCTCATACTTAAAAAAAAAAAAAAAAAAGAAAGCTTGGAATTCATTTCTTAATGGTGATTAGTGGCGTTACCAATTTAAGTGTCTTAATGGAAGCTCTAAGATTAAAAGTGCTTCAGTATCTGTTTATTACATGCAAATATCCGGAACCGTCCTTAATTACTAAAAGCTTCAGGCGTGTCAGGCGCCAGTCATTTCACATTAGACTTATACATTGTATTCATTTGGCAGATGCTTTTATCCAAAGCGATCACAATGCACAGATAAGAGTTGAGAGCAGTAGAAATCTTAAACTCCCAGGACCCATTTGCAGGTTGAGTTGCATTCATTGCTCTTGTAGCTACATTACTTCCCTATTATTTTCACTCTAGTTACTGAATAAAAAGCAGATCATTTAAAGGGCATTAAAGGAATACATAAGCGCCATGTCAATTTAACATGTTCCATACATCCAAGACATTTACTGTCCAAAATGTGTTTATTTTGTCCTTGAATTATGAGGCTACTCATATCAAATTATCATATACGGTACTTATGTCCTTCCTTAGTTTTATCAAACTTAAAAATTATTTGCAAATTTATGTTTAACGGCGGAACAGTATATTCAAATTTCTAGTACAAGTACAAAACTTCCGAAAGCAAAGCCTAAGCAGTGACTTGCTACTTTTTTGTGCTTAATGATGCCAAGATAACAACTCTGGAAACAATAGTCATCCACGTAATGTTACAGCTTTCAGCTCCTCGTTAAAGTTGTATTAATTTTTATTGAGTACGGCAAGTCCTAAACCACATCAGCAAGTCTAAATGGCAGTAGTGAAAAACTTCGGTTTTAATTTAACTGTTGGTGTAAGTCGAAAAAAAAGTTTTTTGGCAGCATGCGATACGGTGGGTAGAACTGTCACCTTATAAATGCGATGTCACCAGTTCCACCCTGAGCTTAAATTACTGACTGAGTTTTCTGGATTCCTCCTACCTCCCCGAAACACAGCAGGTGGACTTGTTATGCTGAAATTGTGATAGGTGTAAATGAGTGTGTGAAGTGTGTGCACATGTTTCCCTGTAATGTACTGGTATACCATCCAGGGTGTATTCTCACCTCATTCCCATTGTTCCTGGAACATGTTCTGGATTCCCTGCAACAATGACTAGGATAAATAGGTTACTGAAGATGAAGATGTTTGAAAAGTTTGCCCTTTGGTATAACTGTTATGTAAGGAAACCTGAAAGTGGTTCTCTGGAGTTCCTAGGATTGCCATATACAATATTCTACTCCCTATTTCAGAACCTTAACTGCTGCACCACCACTGCCCCTTTATTAATCTATACACTATTTAATTACCTGAAGACAAAACTCAGCACCTTGTGTCACTAAAGAGATGGTGGCACTGGAGCACAGGTCTTTATTTTAACCAGTCTACAAAATAGCCCTATTTGTCCTCAGAGAGCTTTGCTTAGCATCAGACGGCGAGACTGTCTGACTTTAATCAGTTTACGACCCTGCCTCTGAGTAGCCTCCAGCAGAGAGGCCAAGAGGGTGTCGCTGTTTAAGACTTTATGCTGCAGGACACCTGCTGCCAGCTCAATTATGCATCATCCAATTGAAATCTGGGGCTCCTTAGCACCCCGCCAGGCACGTAACATGGCCTGAATATTATAAGGCTTGGCATTTGGACAAGCATTTTGGGAATTCTTTACGTCAAATGATGCAAGTGTGTTTTTTCCATTCAGCCTTCATGAACAAGTATCTGGTCAAGACTGCTATAACAACACCGTTTATCACTTTCCACCAGTCTGATTTGCAAAGCTCAGTGTCGAGTCTGTTTGAATGTATGTGGCATGGCTTGATGATCTTTTTAATTTCTTAACCAAAAAGGAAATAAATAAAAACATTGCCGCCCTGTGATAGATTGGTGACCTGCCCAGAGTGCACCCTGCCTCTTGCCCAAAGGCAGCTTGGATTGGCTTTTGTTCACCTATCACCTGACAATGACAGATAAGTGGTATAGATAATGGATGGATGGATGAATGGATGAATAAAAACAAACATTGTAATGAAGACAATTAAGTGCAATTGCAGTGTGCCTTTTTTGAGAGAGAACACACCCAGTGGTAACATCATTATTGTTCGTTCGTCTGTTTGTTTGGAAAAGCCGCATTATCTCTTTTCTCTCCCTTTTCTCAATTTTTTTTCTTGTTCTACTTTCAAATCAGTGCTCTTGTGTTCCCAGCACTCTTACAAATCCCCACTGTTTGAGACAGAACAAAGTATGATCGATATATGGATTATATTTGTTTGACCAGTATGTCACAGACAGCTTTATAGATGATGCATATTCTCCTGCTGCCTCAGTAGCTCCCTAGCCTCACTATTTATGCTGGCTGTGTAGTCAGTCGTCAAGGACTGAACATTAGTTAATTGATGAATTGGTTTAATATCGGGACGGACTGTGAATGCATTAAATTCTTCATGTTAAGATAAACTTGGATGGTAGTGCATGGCCGTCGAAGCACATCGGGGCATCCTTACATCCTTAATGAGTAATTCTGTTTGTTTGGTTGGATGGATAATCATTTTGGAGTGAGATAGAAAATGTTAAAACCTCTGAGGCATGTTGAATAAATGGGGTGCTATTAGACTATTGATATCCTCGCTGGCTCTTTTAATCAAATGGCATTGACATTGAGGGGAGGAGTAAAGGCAGAGAGCTATTAGAAGAGGAATCACCTTGTAGACATCAATATGATACTGGGGTGAATGTTAAGTGTTTATTCTCATCCAGGTACAAGTGTCCTTAATCTTGATAAAGTGTCTCAGCCTAAGCTTTCGCTGTTCAACCTAGGAAAGCTGGAAGTGGAGAGAACTCATGATCTTGAGATATAACCAAATATAAATACCTCATTTGGAATAAGCAGATAATTAGGCGATTGATTTGTTTATATTTTGGGGAATACATAAAACTAAGTGAATTCCTTAGAAAATACTGTAGGGAGGTACAAACAAAAATAATATTTGCATGACTATGATTTAAAAAAGTCCCCTCCTCATCTCTAGTTGAGATCAACTTGTGTTCTGTAGCTGAGGCTGAGGAAATGTCTATATCTGTATTTGGCATGCCAAGGCCAAGGCCATGCCAAATACAGACGCAGATACAACTATCTGCACACATTTGCACATGGGGCAATTTAGCATAGCCACTACACCTACCCGCGTGTTTTTGAAGGTAGGTGGAGAGCACGGGCAAACCCAATCAGACACAAAGAGAACATCCGAAATTCCACACAAACAGTAACCAGAAGTCAGGATAGCTTTAGAGACACAGGAGCTATGAGGCAGCAACTTTGCGATCTATGTTTCTGTGGTGCATTGGTGTGGTACACAGTTCAAATCATTCATCCATCCATTATCTATACCGCTTTATCCATCTGGGTCGCGGGGAAGCTGGAGCCAATCCCAGGTACACCCTGGGCGGGTCGCCAGTCCACCACAGGGCCAACACAGACAAACAGCCACACACGCTCGCATTCACACCTATGGGCAATTTAGAG
>JAQQZR010000037.1:19171952-19184558 GCA_030068235.1 Notoglanidium macrostoma | reverse complement strand
GGAAACCGGAGCACCCGGAGGAAACCCATGCATGCACGGGGAGAACATGCAAACTTCGCACAGAAAGGCACCCTGGGGGATCGAACCCAGGACCTTCTTGCTGTGAGGCGACAGTGCTAACCACCGCACCACCAAATCAAAAGCCTGCGTGCCTTCCATTCACCATGGAAGAATGTTAATTAGGCATTCTTCTCTACTATGGAAAAGAGAGAGCATGAGGTGATCACCATGACCACCAGGAAATGCTAAAAGAAAATGAATGAATGAATAAATGAATGTTTATGTGATTCTGTTGGAAACCATACTTACAGTAATGGTGGAATTTACAACACAAGCGAACGCAGACAAGCTTTCCAACAAGAGAAGAAAAAAATACAAATAAATAAAAAAATCCACTCAATCACTAAACTCATGAGCCCATTTACTTTACTGTATTCTGTGCTGATCGCCAAGCATCACAGCACATACCCAGTAACTCACAGTAATGGGGCATTTAATGTCAGCTTTTTATTCTCTCCTTCAGCAACTCTTTTTCCTGCAAAGTAATGATCATGCAGGCAGCGAATCCAGGCTGATAAAGGATAGAAACTACTGCCGGAATAGATGGACTGCTTGACAGCTTTGACCAATCCCAGACAAATGGCAGTCCAGCGATGTGGTGAGCAAGGGAGAAAAGAGAGGGCTTTCTGAAGGTAGAGACGCTCATCATTCACCCTGCCTGCTTCTCCGGTGTCTCATGCAGAGAAGGATGAGGCCACGTGTGTGGATGTAGAAATGGTGGTGATATAACATTATTCCTTAGCTGTGGCTGCGTAACCTTGAGTGGCAGTTAGAGGGTGAAGGCCATCAAGACAACTGAAACACAGAGGCCTTCTGTGCCTGCTGTATCCCCACCCACACTGACATGCCTGGAGGGGGATATGTCAAGATGCAACACTCCTCAAATCATGATCCCTCATTCGTTTGCACTGAATGCTGTAAAACATGGCTTGTGTTTAGATAGTTTGCTTAAGGTGATAAAAATCAACTGTTTAAAATGATTTGGCTGACACTTTTGAAGATTTTTGTGTCACATAAAAATTCCCAAATTTTAAACTACGAGCCAAAAGACAAGAAAACAAGTAGTACTTCTGATGTATTTACTTCTGACACATACCACATAACTGCTCTTATACCTGCTACTGTACTGTACATGTATTGTTATTCCGTCAAATAACCTTTTCGTAGCAGCACAACTTGCCCAGTGCAACACTCTTCTCTTAATATTCAGGTAGACTCTGTAATTAAACATTGTTTTAAGATCAAACCTTTCACTTAACTCATAACTTGACTCATCTTTGCATGGCTTACTCATTCTCTACATTTATTTTAATACTCCTTAGTTTCTATTCCTAGAGCAACATAGTCTGGAGTGTTTCATTTCCCTTTGTACCACAACCATTATGTCAATCAATTTTATTCATTAAAGAATCATGATTTTTATCCATGTAAAGTTACAGTTAATGTATGGAATGATTGTGCATGGATTCCACCTTAGGGAATTTTAAGAAAAGCATAAACTACAATAATTTTGTTGGTGGTGGTGTGATAAAATGACATTCTCTTGTCTGCTTCAACCTTTCATTTTAAAGTACAGCGCCCAATGAACCTTTCCACATTTACAACCTGGAAATGAAATGGACTTAATTGAGATAATATGTCATGAATAAACACAAAATACTACAATACTGAATACTAAACATACAAAAAAGATACAAAATACCAACAACACTAAAGTCAGAGGGTTGGGGAGTGGTGTGGAAAAAGATTCTTTGATATAGTGAGACCAAATAAAAAAATTTGTTGGAAACTCAACATAGTGAAGCATGATGGTGGTAGGATCATATTTTGGGTTTGCTTTTCATAAGAAACAGGTCAGGGTTGAGGTGAGGGTGAAGTCAAACACAAGGCAATCTTTGAAGAAAACCTGTTCCAGTCTGCAAGAGACTTAAGCCTGGGATGAAGGTTTATCTTCCAATGCAACCAACAACCCTAAGCAAACTGCCAAAGATACACTAGAGTGGTTCAACAACAAGACCTTTGAATTTGTTTCAACGTCTCAGTCAAAGCCCAGACCTCGATCCAATTGGGAATTTGTGGCAAGACTTGAAAATTGCAGTTCACCAATCTCCATTGGGGTCCGGGTGTGCAAGGCTCACAGAAACACATATCCTAGAAAACTGTAATTGCAGCCAAAGGTGGTTCTACTAAGTACCGATCCAAAGGGTAAATACTGTGAATACTAATGTAACCAGCAAATGTCTCCTTTTTTGTTTAATTACCCTTAGTGTCACAAAAAATTATGCACCTTCAAATTTTAGTAGATGAACACTTATGCAAGGCTCAGTATAACATTTTATGTTTTGAACTTGCTTTTCAGTCACATATTTTTAACATTTATTGGCAGAATTTGCCTACCGAGTACCTATATAAGAGTTTTGAGCCAAGAGATTTTCTATTCATTGTATATGCAGGCAGGGAATAGAGTTGAGATTAAAAATACGTACTCCTTTAACATGACCCTCATTCCTATTTTTGATAATGATTATTATTTAGGAAATCATAGCATGTGCATTTATCCTTGGCATTAAGGGAATACTGACAGGAAAACAGTAAAATTTACATCCATGGCAGGTTGTCTGCAGCTCATGTTGAAATGTAATAATCTCTCCTGCATCATGCGATGGCCCACTTCACTGTCAGATTAAGGCTAAATCGGTAACATTAAGCCCTAACCTCAGATCAGTTATTTTTGATATTGGTACCAGTGATCTGATATCTTGGGCTTTCTTTCTTTCCAAGATTTAAATGCTTCATTAACAACAGGAACAGACCTGCAAGGGAAATCCTTTCCATGGTAAGATCGATGGTGGCAGCATTTCAATTTTTGCCAAGCGGTAAGGAAACACTGAATTCTTGTGTACTTTTTGGGCACCAATAGGCCTCTGAGGACTTCACAGGTGCTTTTGATTTTAATTAATTAATTCACCTACAGGTGTCTTGTTTCAAGGTTTTACTATCTGACAGAATCCACAAAGTATCATTGGACCAATCAGCATCAATGAAAAATTTGTCCTAATACAAAAGTATTTCTGTAACAAAATTTACAATTCTAATAACAATAGCTTGAGAGTAAGCCATCCACTTACAGCAAGATTCAAGCAAGGACTCAAGCTGATGTACTGTACATTATTACCCATGTAGAAAGAATGGGGTACATGGTGGGTGGTGGTGTTGGGGGGTTCGAGGCTGGTTCAGCATGGAGGCATGTCTCCTCTTTTAACCATTATACAAACCACTAAACAAGTTTGGTTCTGCTACAATGGCATAGGACTTAAATTACCATCAACAGTCTTGCACTCAAATCTCCCTCAGTGACTCAGCTGAGACAAAACAGACTTTATGTTAAACTATATTGAATTATGTAGCTGTATTTTTTTTTTACCCTATAACATAAGTGTGTTAGTTGTAATCGCACTATCCAGTGCCACCCAAATGATGATGGACTCCCGTTTGTGTCTGGTTCCTCTCAAGGTTTCATCCTCTTTTCATCTCAGGGAGTTTTTCCTTGCCATCATTGCCACAGGCTTGCATAGATAGATAGATAGATAGATAGATAGATAGATAGATAGATAGATAGATAGATAGATAGATAGATAGATAGATAGACACGCTGTGTTTTTAAAAGTTTATGTCTAAACTCTCACTTCTCACCAAAAACAATATTTTGCTCAGCAATTATATTTGTAATTAGCATTTCAATTAAAGAACAGAATAAATCTGTATTTAAAATTCATATCAAACTGAAAATATATAAGTGGAGGCTCATCCATAATACCACCATATCTGTCAACTTTTCAACAAATTTTTATATTAAAATGTTATCGATATTATATTACTAAATATCAATATTTCAATGTTATTATCTAACATATGATTAATTAATATATATATATATATATATATAATATTATTATTAATTAATTATCAATATTAAAATGGTAACTATAGACTCCCATTTTCCGTTATGAACATTAGTTTCAGAACTCCATGCGAAAAATACAAACATGTAAACATGTTTTGGCAGGTTGACTTTATTTTGGGAGATAACAAATAGTAAATAGTGTATTTTTGGCTAAGCTATTTCTTAAACTACTGAGCTATAACTGCCTCGGGTCATTGTTTAGAAGTACTAGGTTTAAGGTACTGGATTTTGTGTATTTCGTTTTCACAAACGCAAACTACGTGCTAGTTCTCAGTTTGGAGATGATGGTGCCACTCTCGAACCAGTTTTTCTGGCTGAAAACGTTTTTTTGGCTGTCAAAACGCAATGAACTGGTTCATGATGAGACACCGGGCCTCGAACTGCCTTGGTGGAAAAGGGGGTAACAGACAGTCAAATCAGTAAGAATAAGGTTCTACAAAGACAACAAGTCTTTGCATTGTTCACTGCATTTGGAATAGCAGAAATGTGCTGTCTGTTCCAGTGTTGGTTGTCCCTAGGGCATCTTTTTGATGGGTGCATCAGCTCAGCCCAGCACATTTCTCGCTTCTATTTCTCTATTGAGTCTCTGATCTATCCCCCTAACACATCTCCCTTCCTCCTTCAGCCTCTCTCGTCACTCCCTCCTCCTCCTCTTGTTTGTCAGGAGATCCATTTATAGATCTTCCTCGCACCTCTTCACAGTTATCCACCATGCATGAGAGAGAAGTCTCAGTACTCTGCTGTTAGACACCATCGTCTTCCATCAAAGCATGAATAATCGGAAACAATTGCCTCAACAAGGTACACTCCAGGCTTGAAATTGTTTTTCAATTGTTTTAGAGAACAAAGCTGTGAATATGAACAAAAAAAAAAAAAAAAAAAAAAAAAAAAAAAAAAAAAAAGCTCTTCATGTACTTCACAGACAACACTGCATTCCCTGCCAAAAGTTTAATGGGTAGTTGACATGCATGCAGATGAGGAATTCGGTACCGTGAGCACTTTAAACGGAGTTCACCTTTGCTTTTTTGCTTTTTATTTTGTGGATTAAAAACGTTCACAAACATTTATCTTACGAAATGCACATCCTTATCTGAAGAAATGTATTGCCAAATGGGAATCCTTGCTTCTTACTTTAGTAACATTCTGTTACTATTATTATTATTATTATTATTATTATTATTATTGTTGTTGTTGTTATTGTTGTGGATGATATTGTTGTTAATATATTTATTTATTTTCATTTCAATACAATATGTCAAACATTTAAGAAAACCAGCAGGAGCACTGGTGTAATTTCTTCTACACAACTTGTATTAAAAATGAGTCATGTTGAGGAATTGCCCAAAACAAGCCAGACAGATGGCAGGTTTAAATCTAAGAAACAAACTACAAACAAGTGCACACATTCCACACCACTTTTATTCACTTTCAGTACAGTTACGGTAGAAGAAGAAGGGAGCTCAGCGATTCGTCATGCATTAATGTAGTGATTAATAACTTATGGTGCACTGCATGTGCTTATTCAGCAGTAGGAAGTGTAAAATATAATGAAACCAAAGACAGGAACTGATGATCTATATGATGTTATCACATGGTGTAACATCTCACTCCATCCCATGCCCCATGATTTAGGACAAGTTGATTAAAGCTCTGCCTAAGAATAGGATTAACTCATTTTTCCTTGTGGTTTATACAGCTTCTATTTTGTGACAATAGGGTTGAGACAGAGGATACGTCAGGCTTATCAACTGATAGCGTTATGTGCGTTTAATTAAACTTAATGAAATTATGTCTTGACTTTTTGATTGCAAGCTGTGGGGCACCAATTAGATCCGAATCACCAAGAATTAGTTAAACCTTTGACGACATCCTGTTTCACATGCTCTTCCCTGAAAGATAACAATCTACGCTTGGCTACTCTCATCAGGCTGGAGGCAAATGCTGAAGTTAGTTAGGGGGAAGCTCATACTTAATTAGGCCATATTAGGCTTTATTATAATGAGAATAAAATTCAAATGAGCATCGTCTCTGTATTTGTGCGTAAGTGGTGTGTGTGAGGGCAGTATGGTGGTGAAGTGGTTAGCATTATCTTCTCACAACAAGAAGGTTCTTGGTTGAAACCTGCTGGCTGACTGTCTTTCTGCCTGCAGTTTGCATGTTCTCTCTGTGCCTGCATGGGTTTCCTCCGGGTGCTCTGGTTTCCTCTCACAGTCCAAAAACATGCAGATTAGATCCAATGGCTAGTCTAAATTGCCCATAGGTGTGAATGTGAGTCTGAATGGTTGTTCATCTCTGGTTTAGCCCCTCGTTAGATTGGAGACCTGCCTCAGTTGTACTCTGCCTCTCGCTCGGAGTCAGCTGAGATTGGCTCCAGCTTCCCTTTGACTCGCAATAGATAAGCAGTATACATAATAGATGGATGGTTTATGTGAGTAGGGTTGTACTAGGGGTACTAGTACATATATTTGTTGTAGGGGTTGTACTATATTTGTATAATACAAAATTTGTAAGAAATATGCCCCTGAAATGGGCATGGTCTAGTTACTAACCACGTTCTTTGGTCTTGTGGTGGCCCAACACCTTACTAAAACTCTATGTTGGTTGTTTTTCCCCCCTTTAATTTGTCACCTGTCTCTAACAGATCCTTTATTCTGTTAAGGCTTTTGGTACAACTCAAGAATTTCACGCCTCCCTGAGTGTTTAACGATTAGGTTGAAGCCAAACACAAGGGCGCACCAAACATGTTATTTGTAGACCCCTAAAATAGACTGGGTATTAGATCTAATGTCTTTTCCTTATAATAAGGCTGTTTTTTCTTCAAGGAAAATAAATCAATATTCTCTCACAGACACTCTTAACAAAGGCCCTATGTTTCAAACCTCTTACACAAAATGCTTTCTTTCTTTTTTTTTTTTTATTAAACCTCTGTCCTGACTAAAATGACCAAATAATGGTTTGAATCTTCGAATCATTACATCATCACCATGTACCAGTAAAGATGGATATTATCAGCTTGAAAATAGATATTTTAGGAATCAGGAGAAATTTCAATAATCTTGGCTATGAAATGAAAGCTATATTTAGAGGGAAAAAAGTCATTAAGCTGGAACACCAAAATGTTCAGCTCAAACAAGACTATGACTCTTGCCATAGTCTCTTTTTTATGGGTTTTATTGTACTGAGACCTCCTGTTTGCCAGATTCTTGAGATCCAGTGCTCAGGAGTGGTCTGGACTGCTCCCTCTTCTTCCACCTAACATGCACCAATCCCAGCTAAGCAAGTGATGAATTTGCTCTGCAGCAGCCTCTGCCTCTGCCTCAATAAGCAAACAGAGAGGTTTCATTACAAAACAGCAAGTATTGAATAATCCGCTCACCTGCATGCCAGTTGGCAACTGAGAAACCCAGATTTTGCTTCTTCTTCTGGTGAATAGGTGAATGTAAGGATCATGCAGAGACAGACAGACAGACAGACAGACAGGTAGACACATAAAGGCATATTGTATACATTATTTATGTGAATTTGAATGAAAAGTTTATAGTTTTGAGTGGTGTTTCTTGTTTGTTTGGATGGATGGATGGATGGATAGATACAGAAACACATATGTGGGCAGACAGATAGCCAGCCAGCCAGACAGATGGATAGACAGATAGACTCATACTGTATCATTTATTTGAAATTTTATGAAAGTAGTAATAATTCGAGTTTTCCACTTATTTCATGTACATATATTTTGGGCATGTTCTTCTATTGATGCAAAAGCTCTAAAGCTCTATTATAAGGGTCTGTAAACATCATTGACACATGCTGGTATTTCAAGGCTTTATAAATAAACTTGACTTGAATTACTGAATGCAATCTCATCTGTGATATTTCGTAACGGTTTAGTATAGAAACTGCGTGCTTTTATTCGAAGCTACATCACAAAGAGAGGACGTGGGGAAAATAGACGTGCCCTTGTTCAAATCCTTGAGTTTTTCATTAGATCATTAGTCAGATAAATGAGTTTTTCAATCTTCCTTCCTACCCAGTGCTTGTTCCTAAATATATACTTCTGGGAGTTTTCTTTTCTTAAAAGATATACTAATGCCTTATGAGTGCTAAGGGTCTATGTTGAGACATACATGTAAATTTCATCTTTATAATTATACTTGACCTGATTTAACTAAATGGCATGTCTTCTATGACACGCCATATCCATTTATTTATGTAGAAAATGGGGAAATATCTATCTATCTATCTATCTATCTATCTATCTATCTATCTATCTATCTATCTATCTATCTATCTATCAATCTATCTATCTATCTTGTTAATTGTAAATGCTTCAATGTCATTTCATATTTGTTTGCTACTTAAATAATGACCTTTCACAGAAAACTAGCTAGAAAGCGATGGAAATTGTGGTTTCTTTGCCTATTCAAATAGTCTTTAACTGCTGTTCCCAATGTCTCTTCTGTTTACCTCGTAAATCTATGTTTTCAGAATCTCTTAAGCAACATGGTTGTTATGTGACTAAGAGATCATTAGCGTGCTTTTAGTTTTGCGTAATAAATAAACTTCAGCCTGACCAGACAAAATGCAATCGTGATATTTTCTGATATTTTCATGATATATCTGTCTACTACTAAAAACAGGAAAATCCATGGTACATTTCTGTGAATACTTAAAGGCAAAGTCTGTGATGAAATGATATCCCATTCCCGCCTCACCTTTTGTGTACGTCATAACCCTGATCAGGATAAAGCAGTTACAGAAGATGAATCAATGAATTATCGATGTGCCCAATGACAACTAGATAAAAATGCATGCGATTCATTTGCCTTTTTTTGTCGTACGTTGTTGCTTCGAGACCTATGACGTGGTTGCTTCAGCCATCCCATCCCCAGTGCATTAATCCTACGTGAAAAAGTACAAAAAGAAATGCAAAGAGCACTTTTGTAAACACAAATTAACTTTTAATTCCTAACTTTCAGCGAAGTTCTTCAGCGCGTCTGGAATGCGGTACTGATTAAGTAGCATATTTGGCCTTCTTTTCTTTTCTTTGCATTTTTTTTTTCTTTTTTCTTCAATATCAAAAGCTACAACCTGTTATTTTGTTTGTTGTTTCCCTTGCTAGCACAGTTTTTTTTTCTCCCTCCAACCTGGCACAAACACACCTGATTCAGCTAATTGCAGTGCAGATGAACATCTGCTTAATAAAATTAGCTGTGTTGGATTAGAGTTAGAGCCAATATGTGCAGGTTGATGGCTCTCCAAATGAAAGGATTTTGCAAGCCTAATTTAAAGGATGAAATATTGTTAACGGGGTTTAATGCTACTTAAAAAGGCTAAAGGACTTTATAAGACCCCCGCTTTACTTGAGTCTGTCTCCGCTCAGCTTAAATTGGTATAAATAATTCCACCTCGAAAGTTCAGCTCTTCCAAACAGATAAGTTACTAGCGCTATAAAAGTTGAACTTGTGGCCTTTCCGTGCTGAAAGAAAAGAATTGAAACCTTTATATTAGCTGCATGTTCACTGGCTGACACTGACAATGCAGTGCTACATGAGCCATTGCATAGATACATTCAGCTAATCATAGTGTATGAAATTGAATGGAGTTGTAATAGTAGTAATGGGATAATATTTTAAATCGAACTTAATTTTCCATGTTTCAGACTTCCTGAAAAATATCTAAATGAGCTTTTCTCGAAACATGTGAAAAAATGTCTTTTTTGTTGCACTCACGGCCTGCATAAAAGTAATGGTACCTTTTGTCCTTCCTCCCCTTTTACATTAAAAACCTTATAAAATAGTTACTACCGTATGTACTAATGTACTAAACACTAACACTTACTTACATTTATTACTAAACTAGCACGTGTTTGTTTGTTTAGTTAGTTAGTTAGTCTTTTGCCATGCACTACTTACTATGTTCGTACTACTTTTTCTGGAAATAATAATAATAATAATAATAATTCTGCTAAATGAATTAAGACGTATTTCTCCATATTGTTTTATTTTATTGCAAAGGTTCAATACTTCCTTACAGTTTCCCTTGACACCATTATCCCTTTTTTTTCCAAAAATATGCTTCTCTCAACACAAAGGAACTGCAAGACACAATCTTGTATTTGTTGTCCCGCACACGTCCTCACACACACGCGCGCACACTTTTGTGCTTTTTTATTCATTTTTATGCCGCATATGCAAATCGTAAAAAACAGTGCAGCAATACAATGTAACTGTAAAAATGCTTTTAATATTCACACGCATCCTTACCATGATTATTTACCTACTGTACTAATGGATCTTATTGACTGCCTCGAAAACTAGCGAGGAATATCATATTAGACACAGAATTAGCAGTGCATGATTTTGGAGAAAACACACACTGTGTGTTGGCTAATTAGAAGATTTTTATCCAGTGTCACTAGTGTCATGTGGAGAGTAGTCAAGCTTGAGTTTAATAAGATTAGAGGGAGCAATTTCTTCTTCTTTTTCCTTTTCCCTTTTTTAATTCTCACTTCTGCAGCAATTTACCTCTTTCTGGAGATTTGCCTGTCATAGAAGAATGATTGTGTTCCCTGGCCTAGTATTTGATGCTTGTGCTAGCACATTCTGAATAATTGCTTACGAATCTATAGGTCTATCATTATGTAACTGAAACTCAGAGGGATTTGGAAATACAGGGCTGCAAATTAATGAACTGATCATTGTAATGCGGGTAAAATTATGCATTCTTTCTCATTTTAATAAGTGCTGGTCTGTGGGAATCCATAAAGCTTGACGGAGTATATCACGTGCAGTACTGCGGGTTGGAAGACTATTAATTTTCACTTGTTGAGACGCAAGTCAAAAGAAAAATGTAGTCAACTAGTTATTTTTTATATAGTTAAAACAAAAAAAAAGGCACACAGAAAATCATTTAATAGCCATACACGTACTACAAATTACATTTCCGAGTTCAACGTGTTTTTATACTACGTTGTTAATAGCAAAATTAAATCAGTGCAGTGAGGCGTTGAATTTGAAACTGCGAGTGCGCAGCATGGAAGCCCATGTCAATCAGTAGAGCTCTCCTTATAGCTCACTGATCAGATTTCCTTGGGCGATCCAGCATCTGGATTTTTCCGGGCTGATAATGATCCGGCAGTTGAACCATCATATTCAACTCTGGTCACTTCTGAAAATGATTGTTTTTGTGAGCTAGTACGTCCTGCCCTACGATGTTTAACCCATGGCACGGAACGCGCTGGTCACGACGGAATTCACTACGCCACAGGGCATGGGTTTCATATCAGTATTTACATCGGTTTCGAAGACATAAAAATAAATGCGGGAGGAATTCCGCTGAGAGTGAGCAGGAGTGGGGGGGAAAAAACAGGTGTCTCTTGTACACCTTTATATTTAACCACCTTTATCACATACAAAGTGATAACATTCAAAAGAACATAAAAAGGACTTTTCTCAGTGTAATAGTACACTGGATTGTATACTAGAATTCTATTGTATCTAGTCTAAAATATTTTCAAACTATGGAAATGCTTATTGGAAGCCTATGAGCAACCATTAGAAATATACTGTCGGGCTCCTGAATGGTGCAATAGAAAAACATTTGCTTTATCAATGAGATATCACAAATTAAATTTCTGATAATGACTGTGTTCTCTACATAGAAGGGAGGATATGTTCTGTCCCCTATCAGTTACTAGGCAACCATGAGCATCTGTAAGCTTATGTATGCGGATTAGGGTAGATAGCAGTCTGTGTTATGCTTCACTGTGACGCTGCATGAGTACCTACAGATGCAAATGGCTGGCTTCATGTGTCTTGGAGGACATTGTGCTAGCCTTCATCCTCCCTGTTTATTATAAGCTGTTAAATGGTAGGAGAGAACTGGTTGTTAATGAAATTGGGGGAAAAAAAAAAAACAGTATTTGACTTTGGCTTTTAAAATACCTTAAATGTTATTTCTTTGGAACCAGCAGGAGATTCTGAGGAAGTAGCTTTCATTTCAATTGCTTTCACATATCATAAGTCATTTTACCTTTGACTTACTTGTTTATGGTTTTTGTTCTCGGCTGGCAGACCCCAAACCTGAATCTTGGATGAATAGACAATTCAGCCTGCAATATCAGATCACTATGTAATGTAGTTAGATATTGTACTGTTTGGAGTTTTGCATCCATTTCTTTTTTTAATAAGGCTCAATTTATGTCTGGACGGAGCCCCACTCATAACACAGAAAGGGAAAAAAAAGTTTTTGTTCCCTCATTTTATTTAAATCATGAACATATTTTACTAATTCTTTGTCTCGGTTATTCATTCCCTCCTTTCTGTTAAATCATGGCCACAGTTTAATGATTTGTTGCCTCATTTTAGTTACTTTGTGGCTACGTTTTAATATTTTCTTTTTGAGTCATGACCGGGGGTGCGTATGTCTGTACACATACACTACCAGTCAAACGTTTGGACACACCTTCTCTTTCATAGGTTTTTCTTTTTGTTTGTTTTCTACATATGTAAAACAATACTGAATACCTCAAACTATGAAGCAACACATATAGTGAATTATGTAGTAAACAAAAAAGTGTAAAA
>JAQQZR010000037.1:19110414-19128353 GCA_030068235.1 Notoglanidium macrostoma | reverse complement strand
CAACAACCGCTCGACTAAGTAAAGAGAAACAACAGTCCGTCATTATCCAGCCTCTTTTAAAGTCATAACAATAAAGAAAAACATTGAATTAGAAGGTGTGTCCAAACTTTTGACTGGTAGTGTATATAAGAGGATGTATATGTATAACTATAAAACCCACTCTGACATTGTTGATGAAAAAAACAGCAAAGAGAAGCCAGAGAACATTCATTTTACCTGTTGGGTTGAATTAAAGGTTCGCTATGTAGGATTCAGTTGATCGCAACCTTACCCCTCCCCTTCCAAGCCAGAACCTTCGTGGCCATCAGGTGCTGTTAGCGTACTTCCAAGTGCTTACATTCACACTCTCTTGCTTACGCCATGCTAAATAATAAACCTGATCCTCCATTTTACAAAACTTGTTAGCCAGCACCAGCAAACACTGATTCCTCTTATTTATTTTTTCTTTTTTCTGTTCATTCCATCTTCATCGTCTTCCTTTCAGTGCTTACTTCTGGACACACGCTGTCAGTTGTTTAAAAAAAATAAATAAATAACAACAACACAAAACCCAAGGACGGTGCTCTCTAGAGGTTTGTCTGTTCTGGGCTGTTGCAGCAGTGCAACAGGGCGGTTCCATAGAAGAGGACGCGCTTCCTATTTGGATACAAAGGGCTTATTCTAAGCTGATGAAAACACAATGATTTATAGTTATAGGTGACTTTACACTAATGAAAACAAATAAATTCCATACTAAAATACGCCAGAAAAAGAGTCAACATTTTGTCAACGTTTGAGTTTATTAAAGAGCTGGGCCTTGACAATTTGTTGGATGAGTTTGTGTGGTGAAACGTCATAAAGAATCCTGTCGCCTAAGGTAAGTCCACCTTCCTCAAATCACCCATTTGACTCAAATACTCATAATGGATGCAGAATTAAATAATATATGCAATTTTTTTTATGCATTGCTTCATGTATTTTGGGGTGGGGTGGGGTGGGGAGCCCTGCTTAGGTTCCTGCACAGGGGCCCAGGATTTACTAAGCTGTTGTTAAATACAGTTAATTAATGAACTGCACCTCAGTCATGTATGAGCTATATGATCTGTTACAGAATATCTTTTGGCTAGAAAATATCAATATTTCACACTTTCCTGATGTTGTTCAATAGCAGAATCGGAGTAGTTATGCTCTCAAAGGAGGCTTTGTTATCTTTAGAGGAAGGATTTAGCTTTACAGGCATCTCGGTCAGTATTTGTGGCACCTTTCTCCCTTCTACATCCAGTTACTGCAGTAGCCCATCTGCTGCAATGCACAGTTTGTCAACCTTTACACCATCAATCAAAAGAAATGCACCATCATACGAGCACAAGTAACCAAATGTTGTTTATCATTCAGTGATGCATGATTCTCAGCATAGCATTCACATTGACATGATATTGACATGATGGTGTGTGTGTGTGTGTGTGTGTGTGTGTGTGAGATACTTTGACAAAAATATCAGGCACAGCAGCATTTTAGGGTACCACATAAAATGACTCACAAACGTAGCAACAAGGTGGATGTACTTAATAAACTGATAAATCAGGTCATTTACCTGTGAGTTGCAAAGTGAAGTGAAAGTTTTTTTTTTATATCACAGTGCTGTCGAATGCTCAATTCTGATTGGTCAAAAGGTGGTGATTAATTTTCAACAATAACAGCTCTGACGGTACTTCAGTTTTAGTTTCTATAGTAACAACAAGGACTTGTCTAGTAGGTACTACACAAACATATGCAATTGTTAATATGCTGAATCATTTTAAGAAGATATTTATTTTGCATTTTTGGAAGGAGTCTCCAGTGTCAGCACTTTGTAATGGTCAGATTGTATATTCTATTTTCTGAAGTTGGAACGTGTTCAGGATGGAGGGTTTTGCGGTTTCTGTGGGACATAACATGGTACTCAAGAGTTCCGAAGAGAGAGTACAAAACTTTGGGATGTTCCCTAACATTAAATGAAACTAAAAAAAAACAATTAAAAAAATGTGACATTTCATTCTTTAATTTGTAATTATTGTTAAATGGATGTGGTATAAGAGAAATAAAATACTTCAGCATCCTTCAGTATTGTTGAGTATGCGTATATGAAATATTTTTTTATTATTCTAATATGCACTCCTAGGAATGATTGTACACATAACTGTACACATACAGTAAGTGTAGACAGCTCTTAAAACTTTGCTGATTTTACCAAGACAGAGATGGCATGAACTTGAGGATTAATAAGCAATTTTGTCTCACTCAGCTGCATATTTTCATCCCTGTGCTTGCTTTTCTCTTTTAGCACAAATCTGCTTCTGCATTTTTCTGAATATTTTCTGAACTCACTGTATTTCCATCCGTTATAACATTATTGTTGCACTGCAGGCAAAACTCCCACCTGGGACTGCTTCTCAAAGCGAGTAGGAGTTTATGTGAGTGCGAGACAGTGACGCAGTGGGGAGCCTTGTGACCTTTTGATACCTCTCCATTCCGTTACCGGCTCCCATCGATCCGGCAGTCGTGGTGGGAAGTGAAAACTAAGACACCTGGGGAGGCAGTGTCCCTAAGCATGTGCACGTATATCATGGGCCACCACTCTTCCCCATGGAAGTGAGAGTGGAAGTGCAAAAGTGCCTGCGTGCAGAGTTCCTGTGAAGAACTGCTCTTTTTTTTTAATCATAGTTCATTTTAGAGGGCAAGTTAAATGCCATTGACAAGGGGGGAAAAAGGAATTGGAAGAGATATGGCTGTTATGAGTTTGCCCTGTTTTTAATAGATTTAAATCCCCGACAACCCTGCTTTAGCCATTTATGGCTTGGATTTGAAGAAAACATAATTGGTCCTGCGCTCTAGGTGTGAGGCACAGCCTTCCAAGCTGTACTGTTGATCAGAGTGATGCTAGCCAATCTTGGGTGTCGGTTAGCTCATATATACTGAGCAGTTAGACTATCCTCCACAATTGTTCAGTTGTCCTTCGAAGAGGCAATATCTCAAAAAGTTTGGCAAATCGGATTTGCCAAATTGGTAGCTGTCATGCAATAGCAGACACTCAAATAGCAGTGGGAATTGTATTATATAAGAATAGCTTATAGGAGAAAACTGGTTAATAAGTAAGGGATAAAACATGACAGGGCGTGCTGTTATAGGTAAATAATCAATGATGGGATGGGTTGATGTGGCCCATCACTGACCGGTGTTACCATTACGATCCAGATGTTCATTATTTTACAAGAACTGCATGCCACAAAGTGTTTCATTCCTCTTCCTCTATTCCACAGCAAATAAGTAAGTGCTAACAATTTTTAGTATATAACGTTTGCGTTGTTGTCTAATCAATTACAGTTGCATTTAATGTTGCGTTCATTCCAGTTGATTCCTGTTATCTAGAGTCGTTCCCTCACCAGCCTCACTTTTCATTCTTTCTGCTTAAGATAATGAGACTAAATGCACTTAAAAGCACCATAGTAAGCTGTTTCTATGGAAACAATGACATATTAGAATGGGAACATTAATATAAACCTGTGATTTGACTTACAGATGGCACTATAGTCAGACCTGCTGTTAAAGAAAACACCTTGTATCCAATCCAAATAAAAAAAATAAAAAAAAAATGACAGTGGTGTGGTATAAATCTGTTTAACAGAGCTGGATCCTACAGTTAGTGCAAGTCTCTTGCAGGTAATACTGGCATCTCACTGAGAAGGAATGATGACAGTGTTACCCTTCTCTTAGAAATATAAGCCACTTAGGAACTGGTTGCATGCCAAAGTGGCACAGCTTGGTATTGCACAGATTTTAAGGGTTGAAGTGGGAAGTTTCACACACATTTTCGAATATACTGGATTATCACTTCACCTGTCACCTGACAGTCACATCTATACGCAGGCCTTCTCCAAACGGTTCCAACAAACTTAGAATTGTTTAGAATGCCTTTGTATGCTGTAGTTTTACAGTTTTGTTCCACTGGAACTAATGAGCCCAAACATGTACCAGAATGACAATGCCCTTGTGTTCAATGCGAGGTCCATGAAGACATGAAGTTTGGAGTGGAAGAGCTCAAGCGGTCAGTACAGACCCCTGAAATCAACCCCACTGAACGCCTTTCTAATGAACTGCAATGTCGACTGCACCCCAGGCCTCCTCGCCCAACATCAGTGCCTGAGCAGTTGAGAGTTTGAAAGGGAATAAATTGCCTCTATGACATTCCTAAGATTTATGCTCATAACCTTTCAGCTCCTGCTACTCATCCAGAACTGCTGAACCGCTGCTGCTCTGTGATGCTTTCTAAAAAGCATCACAACATACAGATTATCATTAAACGGGTAGACTGAGCAACAGAGCATAACTGCTAGAAAATTAACGCCAAATTAAAAACGCAGTTCCAAAATAAACATTTAGTATGGAGCGGGTTTTCATAACATAACAACTGGGTTATGACATCTCAGCTGATTTCCAATGCAAAGTGATGCAGTTGCTGGGAGACAAATAAGTTGTGTGCATACATCTCTGTGCGTGTGCGTGCGCTTATGCGCTTGTTTGTGTTTGCCGATCTGGAGAAGCCGCTGTACAGTTTGACAACACGTCTGCCGACTGTTTATCGGCTTGTCCTTGCTTGGTCTTGCATGCGTATGCGCTGGAGCTGTCTGACTAACCCATATATAAATCTCATTTATTACTTTCGGCATTTTTAAAGCTCCCTATTAGCTATTCCCCTCAGATCCGAGTTGTTCCCTAAAGCTGGATGCGCTCTAATAAACTTGCTGGGACTTGTCTGTCACGCTGTAGAATTTGCAGTGTTCAGCGCATCATACGGTCACCAAGCCACTTATCTGCACATAATACAGACGAGAGAATTCATCCTGAACGGAATACATGAGTCGATACAACAATTGCTGAATGATTATCATGTCAGTTTGAAAAACAGGCTGTTAAATGTATTCACTGACTGATTTATACATTTTAATCGGTGTCACACTTCTTGGGTACATTCCTGTTAACCAGAAATCTGTAATGATTTAACGACAGGAAAGTGTGTCAGACCCTTCACTGGCAACTACACTCGGAGGAAGAAGGTTCTAAACTGTCCTATTTCTTGTCACTGTAAGCGTAAATCTTGTCACCCTTTGCATGTGTGCATCTTTCACTTGAAACCATGAATGCAATTAGAGCAAGAAATGTAACCTTCAGGGTACGACCCTAGTGCATAGTGCCTTTTTTTCCGAGGCTGTACTTCATAAGAGTCATGGACTGGCTGATTTGTGAATTCCAGTATGCGGAGCAGATCTGTAAAATCCACAGTAGCTTGTACACGTTTTTGCCCTCAGTAGACAGTGATATGGCAGAGTTCGGGGGCAAGTGGCGGTTCACATGCCGTATATACTCTGTGCTGAACAGGTGGTGACAGGTGGTGCCCAAAGGTGTCAGAACTGCCAACTGTGCCCTGACGCACCATGACAGCACAGTGGCAATTAAGTGTTAGACAGGGAGATATATAACCCCTAATGCTGCCTTTACATTATGACCGTATAGAAAACTGGATGTTCCATGTCTTTACTGAAGTAGTGAGATAGAATTACACCACCATTAGCAATGTTGGGAGTATGCAGCTGTATGCGGCAAAACCCGCATTGGTAAAATTACCAACTTACCAAGGAGATTTGTAGTCTCAAAATTTGCACATATCCTCACACCAGTTCGCTAGATCAGGGACTAAGAATACCATCAGCCTAATACCTCTGTTATGGAGGTTATTGTGACAATGACACTTACAGACCCTGTAACTTCTACTTCAAGAAGTACCAATGAAAGTATATGATTATTATATACCTGCTATTGCAAAAAGTCCTCAAGGAGAACTTACTACTTGAAAAATTGTCTTTGAAGGACCTGACTTGGGTGTTCTTCATCTAGATGTTCAGAGTCTGATCCTCAGATGTTTCGCAGTACAAAAGAACAGATGATTCTAGAGTACTCCGTGTTGTAAGTGCAAGTGATTCATACATGATACGCCTTTATCACTGTTAAGTGAGTGTAAGTACACAGTCAAATGATGGTTTCTCTTTAGCATTTAAAGTATGGCTAGATATCTTTATGAAGATTCACTGAGTGTTGGTACATTACCTAAGCATATTTACAAGGATGCTCTTCTACTATCTGGAATATGGCAGTATTTGTGCTCAATGTAGATCGAAACAAAATTCAGAAGGTAGGGTAGCCATCGATTTTATCTTGAAAATGGTGTTCTGAGGTTCGCTTCAACTGAAACATGGTGTGGAAGCTTTTCGCTCTCAGTACAGGTCTTCAAGCAATATGATTGGTTTGTGATTGGAAAGGGATGTTATTGTCAGCAGAGGAGATGGAACATCTTAATGGTATCTTAAACCAGAATTTATTAGGACGGGAGCATTGAAATTAGCTCACCTTTGTGGTGCTTGTGCTGAGATAATCATGAAAATCCTCCTTGAGAATGGCTCCTCATTTGTGGGTTTACCTGCACATGCATTGAAAAGCAAACGGATAGACCTAGTGCCTACCTTTTTGCAAACCTTCTTGAAGCAACATGATGTATGGGAACACACAATCGATCCACGTTTGAACAAAAACCTGTGATTAGGAGCCCCTCCCCAAAACAAGCTCAAAATCAATCCTATGTGCAAGAGTGTATTTGTATCAAATTTGTATATGCCACAATTTCCATTTGTAATAATTATAATGGTTATAATCTAAATGGTTTCTTGCAATTCTTGCCTACATATTCAGTATGTGCCACATTACATATTTAAGATGATAGCTAGATCATTCATGAGATTATCCAGAGCCATCACTGGTAGGATGAATTCCAGGGGGCCACAAAAATGTCATTAGGATGACAAAATATGTGAAATGCATACAAAATTCTATATGAAGTTGAAGGACTTGAATCCCAGAGCAATGTTCTTAGGACTGGAACAGACTGATATTCTTTCCTAGCTAGATCCCTGACACTATTACCGTGGCTGTGTTTACTCGACTATATGCTGCTTTCGGATATGTACTGCTGTTTACGTCACTAGCAGTGAGGCGCAGAATTATTATTTTTTAACAAGAACACGAATGGGCTTAAAAACGATTCCATCTGAAATCCTGATGCTCATATCTTTTTTTCATTATGATCTTTTCAGTTCTTTGCTAATTCTCTTTCTCTTCACCCTGTTGTGCTCTGGGTTATCACAGAGTCTCTTGTTCTCTCATTCAGTAACATCTTCCCTTTTCTTTTCATTCCCTCATCCTTTTTATAATATCCTCGTCGTCTGATCCTTCACCCCCTACTCTCTTTCCC
Source organism: Notoglanidium macrostoma (assembly GCA_030068235.1). Taxonomy (NCBI): domain Eukaryota; kingdom Metazoa; phylum Chordata; class Actinopteri; order Siluriformes; family Auchenoglanididae; genus Notoglanidium; species Notoglanidium macrostoma. Next base: position 19,121,035 of record JAQQZR010000037.1, on the reverse strand, counting down.
TAATACACACGCTCTTTCTCTATGGTAATACACTGGCCTTGTCCTTGCTCATTTGCATGCATTATTGCCTTCATTCCTCTTCTCTTTTTCATCCCTTTATTCATGTGGAAGCAAAAGCTGGGGATGGAGCCAGAGCCTCAGCCACACAGAGCCAGGATAAAGCAGTGAACCAGCTCTAAGTGCTGCCTTTCCAAAGAAACTCTTTCCTGTTCAGCTGTGTGTCGTTTTCGTCTCTATGGACACAGCCCCTGATGGTCAGAGGTCAGCTGTATAGCGCATAGTACCAGCTCTGGCATGTGGTGAGAGACTCTGGGCTTCCCTGAGAATGCGATTAGCTACATTTGCATCTGGAGGAAAGGACACAGGCTCCCTCAGTCCCCACTGTCATGGAGCATTACCAAGTGTTTGAGCATCTGTAGCTTGTCATGGCCCTTCGGAACAGTTTACACTTTTTCTGGAGTGTAACAGTAAAAATCAGCAGCTGTTTGGATCAAAATGGCTCATTTTACACTGAAACAAGGCTTTTTCACAACATGGCATGTCACGCGCATGGCTCATTTTCTGTAATAAAGATCACTTCTAAAAATCATATATATGACACAAATCATGTTCAGGTACTTCGACCTGACAAGCTGAAGTCCTATCGCATTCCAGCCATATCTTATTTACACTCCTACCTGCCACGGTGAGGACGTGAAGGGCTCTTAGGAGCCTATTTCCATAATTATTGTTTATATTGCTATCACAATGGAGCTGTAGTCATGGCTTAAACGCAGCCGCTTCCTAGCTTTCAATATCAATGTGCAAAACATGAGGGGGAGGTGTAAAAATGTAGGACGGCTCGCTGTTGCAGTTTTCCTCCTGCATCAGAAGCTATTCTTATTTCTTTTAACGTGTCAATATGATAGAACAGAAGGGAGTTTCATTACAGAAAAAAAAGAGTCAACACATAACTAATTGCTAATGCAATTTGATTAAAGATGGAGTCATTATAAGACATACACACATTCAGAATCATCTTTATACCACTTGACCTGAAAAATTAATTTTACCACTGTAATGCCGGGCACATGTAGAGGTAATTTATGTGTGTGTGGTAAACTGGGAAACACTTTCCTATGCACAAATTTTCAACTATATATACTATAATTCCTTTTTCTCATCTTCGCTACCATTGTCTATAACGTGGATAATTTGACAGGTCATCTTTAGATCGTTTTTTAACTGAATGCATTAGGCTGATGTCTCTTCCTTGCGCTTAGGCGGCTAGTATGTAAAACTTATTCCTGATAGGCTTCACTGCCATATTTGCTTGCTCTTTATTTACCCAACCTTATCTCTGCAGGCAGGAAGCATATATAAGGTTATAAAGTAAATAAAATCATTTCTACATCACGTTGGTGAATTTTCCTTAACTAGACATGTCAAATCATGCTGTAGGCTGAAAACTAGATTTTTTCCCAATCATATTTTGGTCAAAATTGTGCTGCAGTCACATCCTTCACATCCTAATTTTTTTTCCTAGTTATCATTTAGCTGGCATTTGTTTCCATTAACTTGACCAAATAACGCAAACCAATGTTAAACTTATGACTGTTTTGCATTATGTGATGGCAAGATGTCTAATGAAGTTGAAAGGTAAGATACAAAAGAAGTCAATTGTAATGCAACTGAGAATTTAAATGGTAAGAAAGTAAATGGTTTTCTCACTGTCCAAAGACATGCCGATTAGGTTAACTGGCTACTCTAAATTGCCCATAGGTGTGAATATGAGTGTGAATGGTTGCTCGTCTCTGTGCTAGATTGGCGCCCTGTCCAGGGTGCGACCCACCTCTCCTCTGAAATCAGCTGGGATTGGCTCCAGCTTCCTTGCGACCCTGATGAATACGCGGTACAGATAATGGATAGATGGTTAAATGGTTGTGTGTGTTCTCAACCCTGGGATTCATAAAGCAAAATTATATATTCTTAAACACAAGAATATGCACCCTCTCTATATATACCAATATTATGTAGTAAAATGTGTATTCTATCTACTGCTTAATGTTCCACCCAACCTCTCCTTCTTGTATCCCGCCATGCTTTGGTGTCCAATGGTGACTTCTAGACTAACAAAATTGGGCAACAGTCACTTACATGAATCCAGCTGGGTGCAATCAGAGCTCATTATTGCTGAGGGAACAGGTGGAGCATACAGACTTTTCACCTTACACTCAGGTTGCAAGAGGACCACAGAGTGCCAAGACCAATGGTGGGAACTGCTGCTATTATTCACTGCTCTGGCTTAACACTTCTGGATTTCATGCAGTTTGTGAGTCAGGACTCCACTGGGCCTCTACACTATCCACGAGATTTGACATTTAGGGAAGCTAATCCGGTAGAGGAAAGACGCTGCCACTTTTGTGCCTCAGTGTGTTAATATGTGTGTGTCTGGTGTGACAGGTGGAAACTAAAAGAAATGGGATGAACACAACCGTGTACAGTTAGTGCCTCCAGGGTTTGTACTCGTAGGAAATGTGCTAGATAGTGAGTGAAAGGTGATAGTGTATGTACAAGCATGAGGTATGTTCAGAATAAGGTAGAAAGGTAGGCAGACCAGGAACCAAGAAGGTCAAGATTTTGGCATTGCACAGGTGTAGATAGTGTAGAGAGAGCAAAGTATGACAGTGTGCGTATAGTAAAGGTTGGAATTAAGGGAATCCATGTGTATGGAAACTGAGAAAGCTAAAATATCTGTCAAGGAGCCAATACTAAGCTTTGGTTTATGTACAGAGTCTGGCAGTGATCCTATCTTGAAAGTCAAAGACAGGAGGGTGAGAGTGTAAGAGTAAGTGCTCTAAAGGTTTGACCCTGGAGCAATTCTGGGGCTCTGTAATGCCTCTAGTCTCAATAGAGCTGACTTTTATGCCTGCCTGATGAACCTGGAGATAAGTTGTTGTCGGGTTCATGCATGATTTTTATTAGTTTCTCATTTTCGCCGTTGCTGGATGGGACAGTGTCTACAGCCTCGGTGCTGGTGCCTCATGCATGGCCTCTCTCCAAGTTACTGAAATGTGTTACTGTAATGGTGCCATTCCAAGTCACCTTGTCGCCACAGTAGTATTACCACTAGGATACTGATTTTGAGAGCTCAGATTACCGTGTGCGGTAATTCTTCTTTAAACCTGCAAACCTTTTTTTTTTTTAGTTACTACCAGATGTGTTTGTAAAATAATACTTCTTATTTTTTTATTTTTTTTCCAGAATAATTCCAAAATCTAGCAGTGCATTGCTGGCCATGTGCGTTTCAAGTTCATCTTCGAGATTACATGCATACTGCATCAAAGCAACACGACAGTATGATGATTTGTGATCACTGGGCCTCACATTGAGAACATGTTGAGCCCAGCATATTGACTCTGAAGAATCCCTCGAGACAGTGGCTGTGTCACCTGATCCACAGCAAACACATGGCTTCCAGCAGATACACTCATCTCTCACTCTAAAGCAGGGCATACTGCATTTCAGTCATTAGATTTGCTTAGTTGTCCTTTGATTTCACTTTGAGAGTTGCTCTTTTGCTTTGAAAGGCTCTTTGTTCAAAGTGGTGTTATTAAAGAAGATGTATTTATATACTCATTAGCTATTCATAATTCCATTCTCTTGCTCGCTCTGTACACCCCATTCTCTTAATAGAAAAGAAGTTAAAACTTCAGAGAACGTATTGAAAGCTTTTCATCTCCTTTTTGTGAGGAGGGTGTATAAGTGTGTGTGCGTGCGTACATGTATCTTGCATGTGGGAGTATGATTGCCGTCACAAAGCTGCGTTTTCAAATCCTTTCCGAAGTTCCTGCTTACTTTACGATGCATACATTTATTCGGGTTATTGTAGATAATCTCCCAATTACAGCAGGTTTTAGATATGAAGCGCAAATTAATAAACAATCTGTCCTTTATTCATAATTGCTTGCTGAAAATATATCTGAGCATGTCACCACAAATGAAACATGTTGCGCTTGGGGGCACCTTCAAAATTTGTGCTGCTGTGATCTAAAAGACAAAAGGAGAAAGATGGCCCTGGACTCACAGATGCCTCAGCCATCTGTCCCCCATGTCCCTGCTGGTTGTCCGTGCTCTGTCTCGAGTGGATCCTGTGAGATTCCCCTGCCTCACTATTGCTCCATCTGACAGGGTGATGCGGTGATGTCATGGAAACATGAGCATACATTTCATAAGTCACCCGCATGGCGCATCGCAAGTCACCATGATCATATGTGCTCCAAACAATCCATCTTATTTAACACACCTAGTTTTGAGCCTGGATACTTAAACATTGTATACATATATAGATTGTAAATGATGTGGTTGGTGTAGTGGTTAGCAACGTTGCCACACAGCAAGAATGTTCAGGGTTCAAAGCTCACAGACAACCGGGGCCTTTTTGCCTGGGGTTCTCCCTGTGCCTGCATGGGTTTCCTCCAACCGTCGAACGGCCTGCGGATTAGGTCAACTGGCTACTCTAAATGGCCCATAAGTCTGAATGTAAGTGTAAATGATTGTTTGTCTCTGAGTTAGCCCTGCAATAGATTGGCGACCTCCCCAGGGTGTACCCTGCCTCTCACTCAAAGTCAGCTGGGATTATCTCCAGCTCCCCTGGGTCCCTGATGGATAGGGGGTATAGATAATGGATGGCTGGCTGTAAATGGTGTATGTATTCTGCCAATGAAAAAAAATGCTGTTATGTGCTGTTATAGGAAAATGATCAACAGCAGGGTCGTGTAACGCAAGAATGAGGGCTGTCACCACCCAAAAGTGACTGTATTCCTAGAACAATCTACAAGTGTTTTATTTCTCTTATACTACAGCATGTAACAACATATCGTGAATCAAATTGTGACACAACTTTATGGCGATTTGAATAGATGGAAATTTTTACAAACAGATTCACCAAGAAATGAAGCTAAGCAAATTGAGATAGTTTTTTTTTTTTTTTTTTCATTTTCATATTTCATTTTTAATAAAAGGAATATTCTAGTCAATAGGCTAATATAGTTTACTCCAACCATTACAAATGTTTGTGAATAATTATTGCTGCTTAGGAAGAAAATAAATTTATGAGTATTTAAGTTGACAAAGAATAGGAAAGTAAATTTTGCCTTCTTTGGTCATTTTCTTTCGTTTAAAAAAAAAATAAAATGAAATAAAAAAAATCTTGGCAGAATTGAATCGTGAATTCAATATCGTGAACTGCATCGTGAATTGTTACACGCCTAGTCAATGATGACTTTTTTTAATTATAGAATGGTACATCGTATGTTTTCACAGTTTTTATTTCGTTACATGTAGGAGCTACAGTATAAACAATTGTTCCCTCACTTTCCTTTAGAGTGAATAAGACAAAAAAACTCAGCTTGCCATGTTACTAAGAGACTGATAAACCTGAAAAATCAGAAAAATCTGGTTTCTTTTGAGTTTTCCTCCCCGCCCCTTTTTTTTTTTATTTTATTTTTTTATTGCCACCTTTTTGTCACTTCTGCCCTGCTCATTAAGGACCTAGAGCTACATCCAGATTTCTGTAAAGCTGCTTAGTGACAATGTCTATTGTTAAAAGGGCTATTTAAATAAAATGTAATTGAGTTTATTTGAATTTCTGAGTGAAACATCAACACCATTTGTCTACAGCGTGCTCACCATATGATCCTAATCAGTTATATAGCCATACAGACGCAGTGACCAGCTGTTCAGTTTGGCTGAAAAATTATTTACATAAATAATTTCAGAGAAATGCTGATGGGTTCATTTAGGTGCAGTCACTCCCTACTTACCAGCTGGGTTATTAAAGTAAAAGGTTTATACGAACAGGCAAATCATGCAGAAATAAAAATTTGTCTGTTTTGTCTCGTGGTGGACGAGAGAACGAACATCTGTCTGACGTAATGCAGTTTGAAAGCACGTTATGTCTGGTCTGCTCCACCCTTTCCGAAATATTTAATGTATCTGTCTTGAGCATCGGTTTATGAAGATCTGAGACAACTATGGGATGCAGGTGATTATTCGTGATTTGAACAAAACACTACGGCATGAACAGACTGAAGCTCTAGAAGTGAAGGAAATTGCAGTTCTCTTCCTCATGGTGTCAGCACTGAGCAGATTTCAGCGGTTTCCATGGGATCACTTCTGTCTTCCATCGTCCTGTTATCTCAGATGTTCTTGCTGGAATGAACACACACATACATACACACAGACACACACAGTCAAATCTAGTTGGTGCAAGTAAATAGCTTCTCCCCTATCTATTTTTCTTCTATTTGTCTTCCTCAATCCTCACTCAGTGTCCCTTTGTCGCATACAGATTGTCCTCATTTTTCTGTCATCATCTCTGTTCCATTCCCACCCCTCCTACCCTCTTCCCTCTCTCCCACTTTCACTCTTTTTTCTCTATCTCGGTCTCTCTCTGTCCCTGTTCTCCCTTTCTGTCACTGCCATTTTCTTTCATGATGATCCTCTAAGGGCATTTCCACTCCTATCTGCCACTTTCTCTAGTATAATGGAAAGTGTGTGTACATATGTGTGTGTGTGTGGGTGTGTGTGTGCGTGCACGCATTTGTGTGTATTTGTGCAAGTCTGTCTCAGCCGAAGGGCCCATCTGTTTAAACACTGCAGCAATCCAAGCAGGATCCCTCCCACAATCCTCTCTGCTGCATGCTGTTTGTTCATCCGTGATGCCCCGTGGCTCCAGTGCTGCCTACAGCCCTAACTCGGAGAACTGCAAACTACTTACCCTTAGCACCAAACCCGCAGTCCTAATTGCAGCCAATTTGAAGGTCAGCCTCTTGTTGTTCTGCCTTCGGTTGTGAACCCCTGCGTGGTACAGTTTAAACTTCTACAGCCCAATGTGGTCAGCAGTAATGATGAACTGTGCTCTACTTCTTCTTATCCGAGAGCCTGGTATTTCACAGCTTGAGTTCTAATAATAGTTCCTGTGTCTACAGAACCTGCAGTTTTTCTTTTTGCAGGCATCTAAAGGCTTTCTATTTTTATGTGTACGTTTTCTTGCTGCCAGATAAAATAGATTCTAAAACCACCATCCAAAGCACATTTCCAGTTCCACTAAACCAGCATTTGTTTAGAAGTAGACACAGACAAGCAGACACTGCATTATCATAAAGAAGTAAAGCATAAGAAGCAATCAATCTGCTAAAATGCAATCAGAGAAACTAAATAAATAATAACACACAATTCTTTCAATAAAATATGTTTAGTATAGTCATATATAGTCATGATGACATGTAATCATAAGTAATAGTAATAGTGGAGATGAAAATAATGTTGATTCTAGTGTCCAGGTCTTTGAAACATCAGCAGTAAACCCTTTGACAGTGTGCCAAGGCTTCACCTCTCCTTGACCTAAACTGTGTCCTCGCTATAGAGACCTGGACAATGACAGCCATTTATAAATCTGTGCTCTGCTGTTTGGGATGTTGGACTCCATGACCTACAGAACCAAAGTGATATTTTTCCTGATTATACAGAGAAGGTTTTGACCTTAACCGATTCACCAAGCAGCCACTGAATAATGCTGCTGCTGCTAAAAGTTGTTTAACGTACATACATAGCTGCATACTACTACTACTAGTACTATCACTAATAAGAATCCGGCACTTTCATGCTACTAATCTCCCATTCCACCGCAAAGATGTTCTACTGGACTCTGAGCTGGGAAGGTTATTGAAGAACACCTCATTGTGATGTTCATGAAACCACTTGGAGGTGATTTTGCTTTGGGACACGATGCTTGTCATACTGGAAGTAGCCATTAGAAAATGTGGCCATGCACATTACCAGCAACAATACGCAAAAAGGATGTGGCATTCAGGTGATGGTTGGTATTATTGGGCTCAAAGTGTGCAAAGAAAGCATTCCCCACACTATTACACCACCTCCACCAGCCTGGAGTGTTGGCACAATGCAGGTTATGTCCATGGATTCATGCTGTTGGTGCCAAATTCTGACCCTACCATCTGTGTACATCAGCAGAAATCGAGAGCTGTCAGACCAGGCTATATTTTTCCAATCGTCAATTATCCAGTTGTGCCCACCGCAGCCTCAGCATTCTGCTCATTGGCTGACAGAAGTGGAAGCTGAAGTGGTCTTCTCCTGTTGTAGCTCGTCTGCCTCATCGTTCGACATGTTGTGCATTCTGAGCTGTGTTTTTTCTCAGCAAAATTACAGAGTAGTTATCTGGGTTACTGTAGCCTTTCTGTCAGCTCAACCCAGTCTGGCCATTCTTTGTTGTCCTCTCTCAACAACAAGGCATTTCCATCCACAGAACTGCCACTGACTGTTTTTTTTTTTTTTTTCTTCTTTATTGCACCATTCTGAGTAAACTCCGGAGACTGTTGTGTGTGAAAAACCCAGGAGATCAGCAGTTATAAAGACTCAAACCAGCCTGTCTGGCACCAACAATTATGCTATGGTCAAAATCACTGAAATCACATTTTTCCCCCATTCTGATGGTTGATGTAAACAAAAAGATGCCTTTAAATTGAAAACACTTCATATCAATTGTATTCATAGAGTGCTTTTAGCAGCCACTGTTACAAAGCAGCTTTACGGAAATCCAGCTTTTAGTCACAGCAGCAGTTCTTGTGAAGTCACTGGGAAATCTAGCTGAGATGATTCACTGCATCAGGAAGGTGAATTGGATGAACAAAGGCCTCCAAACAAGAGAAGCCTGGCAGGGTATCAAAATGCTCCGCTATAAGAATGTTTAACTAGCATCATGTCAGGCAACATGTACAACTCAATAGAAAAAATAGCAGATTGGATGAGAAGTGTAATGGGAATGTACAACACCAAACACAGGGTGTACATGGTAATCATGTAGTGTAGTGCAAGCAGGGACTCGGAAAATGTCTAGCAATGACAGCTTAACTTAAAAAGAAGAGCAATAATGGCGCTCATGCATGTATGCCTTCTGGGACTTCTGGGGTCTGTTAAAGAAACAAAGATTTATTAGTTAGTCTGTTGAGGTGAGGAAAATCTGGATTTTTTTTTTCCCAAGGTTTAGAGGAAGCTCTCGGAGGATTTATGCAGTGAAGCTATCCTTTAATATGGGAGGTTAAGTAGATTTAAGCCCAACCACACATATTTAATCAGTGGTATAAATGTTGTGCTTTTTTTACTGAATATTTTCCATCATAATTCTTTTTTCCATCATAATTCCATCTCAGAAACAGCTATAGTCCCTGAAAATGACTTTTAATCTCATTTATACACACATTGTGCATTCACATGTATAAAAATTTTGTTCCATACCTTTGGTTTTCCCTCAATCTATGGATTTAGCCAACATTGGGGCTATTTAAACGTTCATTCGTCTTCAGTAAGTGCCTTATCCTCGTCAGTGCCATGGTGAATCTGGAACCTATCCCATTAACACTGGTTACAAGGCCAGAATGTTTACCCTTGATGGGACACTAGTTCATTTCAGAGCATCAAGTACATGCAAATTCATATCGAGGGGCAATTTGGCATAGTCAGTCTACCTCCCTGAATATTTTTGGGAGGTGGAAGGAAACTGGAGAACCTGGAAGAAACACGGAGAGAACACGGAGAGAACATGTGAAACTCCACACAGTCAGTGTACTAAGCTGAGGATTGAACCAAGGAACCTGGCTGTGAGACATACTACCTACTGTGCCAACATGCACTTTTTCTTTTTTTTTTTCTTTTTTTTTTTTTTTTTTATATAATCTATAAATGAAAAAAGGCAATAGCCTAAAGTTTTAAAAAATGCTGTAAACAGGAATTTTCCATTATAAAAATAAATAAATAAATGTTAAACTGTAGGTAAAATTAAGTTATACAGATATATCCAGTTGAATGAAATGAAATAAACAACAAAACTTACAATTTACAGTTGAGGCAAAAAGGTTACATACACCTAGGCACATTTCATGTTACCTAAACATTTCCTTTGGCAAGTCAATTACGGCATCTACTTTGTTCACATCAGAGTCAATTTTAAAACAACTAGTTAAAGACATATTTATTTCAACTTTCATTCACTGCATCAGAATTCCAGTGGGTCAGAAGTTTACAAACACCATGTGACTGTCTCTTTAAGCAGCCTGGATGATTCCAGAAATTTGTGTTATGAATTTTAGAAGCTTCTGATTGGCCAATTTTCATAATTAGGAGTTGAATGAAATGGACTTCTGGCTGTTAAAGGGTCTACCTTTAGAGTCGGTGCCTTTTAATTCAATTCAATTCAATTCAATTTTATTTGTATATCGCTTTTAATAACGGACATTGTCACAAAGCGGCTTCACAAATGTATATAAAGTCTGAATATAAACTTATGAATCTATAAATATATATATATATATATCCCTAATGAGCAAACCTGTGGTGACGGCATAAAGAAAAAAAACTCCCTGAGATGGCAGAAGGAAGAAACCTTGAGAGGAACCAGACTGAAAAGGGATCCCATCCTCATTTGGGTCACACCGTATAGTTCAATTACAACTAATACACTTTAATACTAGGGTCAAGTTTAAAGCGCAAGACTGTTCATGGTGATTCGATTCGAGTCCTATGCCATTGTAGCAGAACCGCTCATGTCAACAGCAGTCCAATG
>JAQQZR010000037.1:19049500-19091471 GCA_030068235.1 Notoglanidium macrostoma | reverse complement strand
CCCCAAGATGCTGGGATTGGCTCCAGCTTCCCCGCGACCCAGACGGATAAAGCGCTATAGATAATGGATGGATGGACATCCATATTTGAAATAGTAGACGAAAAGACAGATTTATTACCAAATTAACTTATTTTTCATTCAAATTTGGTAAATTTGGTTAAATGATGTTAAAAATGTCAATTACGTGAATGAGCAAGTTCACGTCCATAAAGTGCTTTATATCCCAGTACATATTAGTCAGGGATAATAAAAAGCAAAAAATCTTACGAACCTACTTGATGACCTGGGTGCTCTATATGGGCATATGTTCCAAATACTACACTGTTAAATATCAGTTTGTTAAGGATAATGCTGTCTTTTCACTCCCATGTAAATGTGTTGTTCAAGTTCACACGTAACAAGAACTCCCTTAAAGTTCAGTTCACTCAGATTAAATTGAATAAAGTCCACGTTCATCGTTTTGAATCATTTTGAAATAAATCCCCTCTTCTTACCCACCCTTCCGCAGCAATCCAATCATTGACACATCCCAAACTAAATTATTACTGTAAACTACTATAGAATCAGAGAGAGAGAGATTACTTTTTTAAAAGCTACGAAAAACAATATGAGTATATGTTCTACCACTTTAAAGTATCTTAAAGCAGGGCAACTCAAAACAGATTGGTTTACAAATGTAATTCAGCTCTATATACATTTTTTTTTTTATTATGCAGAAAGTGAAAAAAAAGAGGTGCAGTAAAGGTATACCATAAATGCAATGGAAATTTTATTTAGCCTGCAGGAACCGAATTATGCAGCAGTTCCAAAACATAAAATACATTACAGGCGGGTACAGGCTCCGCCAGTGGCTTCATTGCAGTTGCTAGCTGCAATATGTGTTGTTTTTTTTTGTTGTAATCTGCGCTGATTTGTTCATAAAAACTCTAAATGTCCATATGAACTGGCTTCAGCAGTAACAGTGGCAGCGTCGTTTGAATTGCTAGCACTAGCCATGCCGGATACCTGCCGGGTGCCGTAAATGCTGTCAAACACATTCATTTTTCTTCTTCTCATGTTTACGTATCAATTTTCAACTAATATATGTGAATACGAGAGCCGTTTATGCTCGTCGGACTGAACAACGCTCACGTTCATTAGTTGCAAACTGATTCGTTCACTTCATCATTCACCAAAAATATGAGCATGTTGACTGAATTGGCACTCATTCAATGCGTTCCTGCACAACACTCAATATGAACACGTAGCTCATAACATAATACTGGCTTTTGGTTACGGCCTAGAATGAGAGAGACGCTAATCCTGATACTATCGGCTCATTGTTGTGTATGATGTCATGCCATATCATTTGCGGGAAAAAGTAGACTTGTGAGCGTGGGTTTTATTTTTTTTTTTTGTAAATGTCAAATCAATAGCCAAAAATGTTCACCCTAAATATAAGAAGTAATCATGTCTTCGCGATCCAAATTTTGCTAACAAGTAAGCGTCGTCCAAACGATCAGACACTTTCCTCGCAATGTACATCGATGAATTCAAAGATCGTCTGCATGAACAGTTTTAGAAAAGAGTCGGAAACAGTTGGTATATATTAAATGAATACACCGAGTCAGTATGGAATAAGAGCAAAACTGAAGACGCAAGGTTTATTTACAGTGCAAAGACTAAGATGAGGTTAAAAGGAATAGAAAGACAGACCGAAGTAACACTAGAGCAAAGGTAAACTGGTCACAAGTGTCAAAGTGAACCTAACCATGAAGGAGTAGCAAAGTAAACGAACGAAGCACGACTAGACATTATGTCAGGGGTCAGGGGACTAATCCACACAGGTAAACAATGAGAAGGCGTGATCGGATCCCATATTCCGGCACAATCTGAGAATTCTGTTACAGCATTCTGAGTAAGTAATAAATTAATCATAAATCTCTTGAGTAAGCCAGATAGGAGAGCTCTGCAAAAGGCTACTCAAGTCGACACAAAAGCATGTATAGGTTTCTGATTGTCAGCAGCAAAGAGAATATCACTGACCTTAGAGGTATTACAGGAGCAATGAGAGAAGACAGTGATAGGGATCAGTGATTGCTAGACCGGTGATCAGAGGAGAAGTGAAAGAGCACAGGCTAGTATGTTACGATGTGTGTGTTTGTGATGCAGCAGGGGCCATGATTCAGCAGCTCTCCTGCTGGCAGTGCTGACAGTGAGCGCTCTTTCCTCTCCCGGCTTTATCTCTCTATCTCTGATTGATTTGGGCCCGTCGATGCTCTCAGGTCTTGGCTCCGGTCGGCTCCTGATTGAGATTCGCCGCTATAGGGAGGAGACGATTGGATCAGACGGCTGAAAACACACACCGCAAAAGTGGTTAGGAAGAAAATGAGGAGGGGAATGCATGGCACAGTAGATGGGTAACTAGAGAGATATCAAATACAGAGCCTAGCCTTGATTCTGTCTGAGGATGGGGAAAAGCGGAGCTCCATGCTGTAGAACTCACAGAACAGAAGGTGGAGACATGGGTGAAGGCACGGGCAAGGACTGAACCAAAGCTTGGAGAGCACTTAAGGGAGATGAATCTGGGCAAGAAAATTTATTCAAGATGGAGACGTGGGCTGACACACATACTTGTAATGGCAGGTTCATGAATTTATTTTGTTTGGAGAGGGCATACAATGAGCTCAGGAGTGCAGTGAGGGCTGTCTAGAGATGACCCATAGTGGTTGTGGTTTGTTTAAATCCTCTCTGTCTCTTACACACACACACACACACACACACACGCACTGTTATTCCTGACACCACGCCCATCGTAGCACTCTCACACTGGTCTCATTTCTATTCTTGGTATACGAAGCTGTGTCACATGCATATTATCTACACATAGACAGAAGCAGAGCTGAGAGCTAATATAATTATTAGCTGTAGACAGAGGGGCGAGATTTGAGTCACCACGCAAACATTGATGAGTGTGCAGTGGGTTTGTGGTAGGTAGTTTAATGGTGTAACGCAATCTATATCTGTACTTGTATCAGTTTAACGATTATAATATCCCTACATGATTTAAACTCAAAGTGTACATGACCTAATCTGGAAGTTTTTTTTTTTATATTAATTATATACTAATTATTATTATAATTTTTATGAACCCCACTACTATGGCCCAGGACTGTCTGTGAATTGTGGTTTTGGCACTTGGCAGACATTCAGTTTAATGAAAATTGCCTTTCTCTGCTTATATGACCGCTCGTGCCTGCATAAAAAAAATATTTAAAAAAACATATATATATATAAACCTCCCCCTTTTTCCTGTGTCCTATTGGATCCTGTCCCAGTTCGCGCCTCTAGTGTCAACCAGATGCCCTGTGAACCTTTTGGACAAGCTTGAAAAAAAAGTTAAACATGCACCTCCTGTTCGTATCTGTATTTGCATGTATAAATATAAATGAAGGGTTTGAAATATTAAAGTATCTGATCATATTAAAGTGGCTTATAGATATAGTTTAGTTAATTTAGTTCATAAACATAACTATTACTTTATTTGTCTTCAAATACTTTTATTTATTGCAATAAATTTACATTTTTCAAATGCTGCTTAAGCAATTTAAGTCAAATCGGATTATCATCAGCTACTGCTTTTATTATATTTTTATATTCTTTTTTTGTTTTCATTTCAGGTCGCTAAATTCCAAAATGCATCTGTTAAACGGAATTGGCTAGCCTCCAGTTCCAGTTTCCCATTTCGATTTAAAGGTCCACTATGCAGGATTCAACTAACTGAACGCCCCTCCCTTCCTCCTCCCTTTCCCAGCGTGTATTAGAACATGCAGTGACTGTCAGGTGCCTGTAGTGTACTTCCAACTACTTACCTTTACACTTCCTTGCTTTTTTCGTGCTCAGTAATGCATATGATACAACCATTTTCCAAATTTGTGCTCTCAAACTTGTTAGTCAGCACCAGCAAACACTGATCCCTCTTCTTTCTTCTTCCTTGGCTTCCTTTTTCTTCATAGCCATTCTTTCGGTTGCTTCCTTCCTAGATGCTTGTAAAAATGTGAAACGTGGAAGGCGCTTTCTAGAGGTTTGTCCGTTCTGGGCCAAGAGATATATGTAGATATAAAGGGCTCATTCTAAGATTATGAAAACACAAGGATTCATAGATACAGGTAATTATACACTAATGAAAACATACTTATCAACTCCATAAGTATATTATGGGATATATATTTCCTTTCTGCTAATAGATACCCTCGAAATCCTACATAGTGCACCTTTCATCTTCGCCCTTTTTTTTTTTTTTACTGCCCCTTTCATATATTTTACCACATTTTCCTCCTTCTGTAAACCCTGTCTCCCATGAGCCCAGGAAAAGAACAGCTAATAAAAGAGCACACTCGAGCACACACAGCCTTTTCAAGTGAACGCCATCAAAAGGCATTGAAAAGTCACTCATCAGCGGAGCTGCCCTCGGCCATGGGATACACGCAGGCACCGAATAAACAGGAAATGAGTTTAGCACGTACACCACGGAACAACAGTGACTGTAAAGAGCAGTTTAGAATTTGACGGCCGATGCTGAATGACGACTGGCAGATGTGATTGTGTGTGTTTATTTATGAACTGGGCTTTATAGATGTATTACTTGATTTAATCATTATTATATATTCCAACTTGTTGTGGTTAGCTCTTGTAATTTATCAGTAAAGCATGTTGTAACATTATTATTATTATTACTATTATTATTAAACTATGAAAATCCATAGCATCTGCCACATTTCAATGTAATGTTTTTTTAATCCATATAAACAAGTATTAAAATGTTATTGAAATTGTTGCGTGCATAAATAGAACTTTTTCTATTTTTATTATTATTATTATTATTATTATTATTATAACTTCTTAACTTGTATCCATTATTAATATAACTTATGGAGGGTTTCTTTTTCCTTCAGGAGCAAGACAGTAAAAACCATTGGCATTCCAATTGTTTATGCTTTTGTGGCATTCATGCACAATGACGTGCTTCCATGTTTCCTAACCATAAAAAGTAGTCCTGAAAGGCTGATTTATACAGATTAAGAAATCATAAAAGCACTCTACAAAAAAAAAAATCAAATGTTTATTGATTGAGTGCATCTTATGCACTTTGACTTTTATTATAAAGAGACTTTTTTCTTTCTTTTTGTTGTACAATGCAATATATTGAAATCCTTGTCTGTAGTTATTACACATATGCTGCAGAAGTGGTAAATATTGATTAGCATAATCTGTATATTTCACGTCTGTTCAGATTTAGATAGAGCCTTGTTTAGATTTGTGACCTGAATTTGTGCCAAAGACACATTTGCCTTACAATCCTTGTGAAGACCTGGCATCATTAACCCTTTAACTACTAGAAGTGGCACCATTGGACCCATCAATTAGCATTTCTCATATTCACGCAAAAAAAAAAAAAGAGCAACTCCCACAAAATAAATACACACTCAAGGGGAAAACGCTTAACTAAAAGCAAAAAACAACATTATTACCTAGACAAAACACAATTTATGTGACTAAAAAAGTGTGCTACAGGGGTTAAAGTTCTTTAATGCACCCAATAATGCAATGCTTACGTCTAAGACGAACCCTAACCCAAGACAGGTAAAACAGTTTTCCTTGTGAGGACATGAGAAATATCCCCACTGTGACTCATTTTACTGGATCGGGTAACAATTTTTTTTTTTTGCCCAGTTTCTCATTTTATGATCTAGCCAAAAGCAAGGCTATGCTTTAAAAACTGACCATGATGAAGGAATACATAACCTACAAGTCAAGAATGAAAGCTCTAACTAGAAATCTTACAAGGTGGACGTACTACTTAAAAACCCCAGTCAACAACAGATCACCATGTAATGATCCAGCAATCAATTGATATCTGCGCAGTAGTGGTCCAATTTTGGTCTCTTTCCATTGATGGACATGGTTAATTGAACCTGACAAATTGTTTAAGCATCAGATGGGCTACAGTCAATACAAAACAGAGTAAAATATGGTAGGGATAGCTAACAAGGTGGTCATTGTGCATTGGTATGTGCATTAAACTATAGCCAGTTTATTAGATCAACTGATCTACTAACTAATAAACTGGTAATTCTATGTAGTTTCTAATTGACTCAGAAGGTTTGTTCCAGAAATAGCTCCAGAACAGTGAGTGTATAGCAAAGCACATAGTGAAAACTACACTCTAGAACAGGGTCATCAACTAGCAGACCATGGTTCAGATACCAACCTGGAAAAGTGTTGCAATGAATTGACCCATGCACTTGAAAAGTGCTTATAAAATGAGCTTATAAATGTATGGGGAGAAAAGGGAGCAATGGTGGCTCAATGGTTAAGGTTCTGAGTTACTGATTGGAAAGTTGGGGTTTAAGTCCCAGCACTGACAAGCTGCTACTGCTGGGCCCTTGAGCAAGGTCCTTAACCCTGTCTGCTCCAGGGGCACTGTAGCATGGCTGACCCTGCGCTCTGATGCCAACTTTCTAAAAAGCTGGGATCTGTAAAGAAGAAAATTTCACTATGCCTGTAATGTCTTCTTCAGAAAAAGAAGAAAACAAAACCCCCGTCCTAATTACAGTGTTTCCGGTTTTCAAAGCACTAGCCATGGCTCATTCCGGAGCAAATCATCCGTCACATCTTGTTGCAGCCAATGACATGCATTTATATAAACGATTTATCATTATTAATAAATTATTATTCAGCTCATCACACCAGAGACTAGCTACAGCAAGAGCTAGAGAGGTCCATGTTAGTTGCTTATCATGTCATAAGCAAGAAATTTGACGTAACTGGACTTTTCCAAAAAAAAAAAAATAAAAGAAATCTTATTGTAAAGCACTTGATCTTTCATTCTGCTTTCAAAGTCATAACTGAAATACACAACTCCGATGTAAAGCATGATTTCTGAAATGCCTCTGCATGCGTTTTCTTTTTCTTTTGCAGTTTTTCTGTAGCTACATGGAATGCGAACGAGCTAAAGCTGGACAGATTGACAGATGGAGAAGGAGGAAAGGTGCAAATTAGAATAAGAGTAGAGGAAAAGAAAAATAGAGAGAGATACCCTTATTACCCTTCCTGCAGGGTGCCTGCCATTGCCTTCGCAACAGGACACCTCAACACACACTAATTACAAGCCAAGCTCAAACAGGCACATCACAGCAGCGACACACATTTTTGTTTGCACTCTCTCACTCTCTCATTCTCATAAGCCCTCATCATGCTGAATAACCAAGTCTATGACCCAGTAAATCCACATATTCATGTGGGAGCTCACACTCCTTGT
Organism: Notoglanidium macrostoma; assembly: GCA_030068235.1. Taxonomy (NCBI): domain Eukaryota; kingdom Metazoa; phylum Chordata; class Actinopteri; order Siluriformes; family Auchenoglanididae; genus Notoglanidium; species Notoglanidium macrostoma. The sequence goes on along the minus strand of JAQQZR010000037.1, from coordinate 19,084,171 downwards.
GCATCTACAGCACTGCGAGACTAATATAGATATAGAAGCCATGCGGCAAAAGCTGCACAATGCTGTGATTTCTGGTTCCCCTTTTCTGCAGATTTCTCCTAAACACCAACCACATACATGTCTCAATTATAGTCACTACTATAGCCTTAGATCCAGCGGCAAAAATGGTCATTAAGGTAAAGTGACATATTATACACAAAGCCAAATCATGTAACCACCATCTGGAGTGTTCGCCATAAAACCCAGAAAACAGAAGAGATGTTTAACCCTTTAATAAAGAACATGTAATTGGATGCACGTTCACGACACAGAAATGTACATCTTTGTATTATTACCAAAGAACAATTTGAAATTTGAAAACCCAAAAGAAATCCACCATTTAACACAAAACAAGAGTGGTTTAAGACGAGCTCTTTCATTGTTCCGTCCCCTTTTGTCTTTTTCAGCTCTTTGTAACTTTACCTTTAATGGAATTTGGTGGATGCTTCATAATTTACATCTTTCTGGCATTTATCAACATCCCCTTGTAAGAATGTAATAAAAACAGCCGTGTTTCTGAAATGTTTGTAAATCTGCTAGGAATTTGTCGAGGCTCATTATTCTTACTGTTTGAAAAATAAGCTGTCCTGTATGTGACAAGGGCTGGTTGTAGTTATTGGCAGATTCTGTCCATGCTATTCATCTTTGCACCCGCTGTCAGGACATTTGCTTGAGGGTGCACAATTGTTCACTGTACCGAAGGACAGACGGATGATTTAATTATTGTTTTTCTTACACAGGATGGTAGTATACAGTCCAAAGGTAGAACTAAGAGATGTAATTAACCCCTCAATCATTTGATTAGGCTGGAATCTATAACACTGTACACCGCAAAGATCTCTTAAGTCTGCTGAAGCTCATCATTCATAGGCTCTAGTGTCATTTGAAATAGATAAGACCGTGATCAGACATAGCTTAATTCATGGGAAATGTACAACTGGTATTAATATTGATGCCAAAAAATCGGAAAAGATTAATCTAGGGTGTGTACACATGCAAAATGGCCACAAATACAATCCATAATGGGCCATATTCATTTTCCATACGATTCTGACCCTTTTGCTAGTGGAAAAAAAAAAAGAGATTAGATAAGTATTCAGAAAGACAATGTACGGTCCAGTATACCTTTGAAGTGTAGAAAAACTGAATAAACTGTTTTATGTAAGTAGAAAGAAATCTGTTGCACTGTGATAAATTGGAGACCTGTCCACGGTGTGAAATCTTCAATATGGTTAATCCAGTTGTAAGTAAACTATAGAATGTGCAGATTTTGACATATTTTCTGGATATGAGCTGTTCTACGTTAGCACTAAAATATCAGCTCAAGTTAGACTACAGAGTATCACCTCAGCTTATTACGCTTTTTAATAGGAAGATGATTCTCTAGAATCCTGTAACCATAACAACAAAACTATTGTCTATGTGACTAACTGTAACCATAACAACAAATCTATCTGCACATTCATGATCCAGAAGGTCCTTGTACTCGTGATCAACAATACAAGCCATTGTCAGTCTAATTCCAGTTCTACCCTTCTTAGCAAGAAACAATTTTTCAATTTATCCATTAATGTTCCCTGCTGGTCAGTTTGATAGACAGATAGTCCGACAACACAGAAGAGCATCTAAGATCAGGACGCACCCCATCTCTATTGTACAATATAGGCCTTTGCTAAAATAACAGTCAACTTCATCTGTAAAACGCATATTATTAAAGAAATGCCAATCTTTAATGCAGGGATTCAAAGCAAGGAGTCTAATAAACGACTCTACGTCATTGTTTCTTCAGACTGTGAACAACAGAATTACCTGCATCAGTGAGCAACAGAATAAATCAACAGAATGAAACCACAGCGTTTTATCCAGCAAAACACACACTAGGAAAACAATGAACTTCCCACATAATTAAAACCTTTTACATTTCAGGAGTCATAAGATTATTACTTATCACACTCTTGAAGATGATCTCAATAACATCTTAGCTGAATTCGATAACAGACTGTGTTCTCCAAGCCAGATTATACAATGAAAATCTCTTCAATGATTCTAATAATAATAATAATAATCATGTGATATATAATGGTAGACCTGTGGATAATAAAAATTGCTATGGCCGACTTACATAATCAATTGGCATGATCAAAACTCTTGAAGGAAATATATAAACTTGAAGGAAAAATTGTATAAACTAAAACATTATTCAAGTAATTTTGAAGTAATATGGATATCTTTGCCAATGGACATATTGCCATTGCCAATAAGTGCTACTATTATTATGTAGCTGTCCAAGAAGGTCCCGGGTTCGATCCCCGGATCACCCAGGGTGCCTTTCTGTGTGGAGTTTGCATGTTCTCCCTACGCAGGTGTGGGTTTCCTCCGGAGACTCTGGTTTCCTCCCGTGGTCCTAAAACATTATATATTATATCATTGTGTATATAGGTTAATTACCTTCTCTAAATTGCCCATAGGTGTGATTGTGAGTGTGAATAGTCCCAGGCACTAGGGGGCAGAGTTAGTGTTTCGTTGTGCCAGTCCCAAGCCTGGATGAATTGGGAGGGTTGCGTCGGCAGGGGCATCTGGTGGAAATACCCCAGCCAAATCAATGAAGCGGACGACAGACGATCCGCCGTGTATAATCCGAAAGAAGAACATTATTATGTAGTTGTCGTGTAATGTTTGCATCATCCGATGGCATTCTCCTATTGGTGGCTTTTAGGCAAGCAATATAGCAGTGGTCACACTGTGAGCTCTCTTGGATTTTAATGGCACAAAATTTTCAGTGCAAGACCACAAATCTCAATTCATGGCCAAAGAAACGTGGGGGTTTTTGTGGGAGACAGCAAAATTGAGTCAAAGATGGCCCCAAAATGGACACAATAGAGTCTACAACAATGAACACCACACTCCTGCTCGTGTCTAAATGAGTAATCTCCTCCTGAAATTCCTGATGCTCAGCCTCAGTCATCATCACCCACATCAAGCACTGCAAAACTATTCCTGTCACAAAAGTCAGGTAAAGATGGATGGGATGAACCTCTGAAGGCACACCTTCTAGACTTTCTATTAAACTCCCCATTAATCCAACCACCACTGTCTGCGACTGAAGGATCCCTCATATCTCCCACAGCTGGAGAAGGGGTTACATTAATATGTGTATTTCTGTGTGAGGACGCAGCATCATTTGTCTCTTCCCACACTTCAAAATCATTAAAATAATGCCCAATGATATCCATCGTTTTCACCTGCAACCTGTCTTTCTACGCAGGCTGTTTTCTAACTTAAATTCCTCCATTTCGAACACCACCACTTGCACTTTTTTCACACTCAAAATTATCCAGGATAACACCTTCTGTTAAGGAACTCTCGGGGTTTTATTCTAACAGCCTTCTACATGTAATAGTGTCCAAAGTTTCCTTTTGCTTTGCCGCTGAACAATTAGTAGGTTCCACTTAAATCGACTATCTTCCACAATTAACAAAATTCAAGCTGGAAGATGCCAGAAAAACTAGTCCGCTGAAAGTAAAGCACATAGTAATTTGACTGTGAGTAAGGAAGAAACTTCCCATGAATATAAAACCACCAGAAACCTCCCATTAGTGATGCACCACAAATTGTGTCTTGGTAACCCAGATTATTCGCTTGTGACCCAAACTCGCAATTTATTAAACTCAAGGCACAGAGAAAACATGCCAAGTCAACATACACACAAAAACCTGGAAAAAAAAAAAAAACAAGGCCAGCTAAAACAAATAATTCCAATTGCTGCTGAATTTAAATGTAATCATTAGAAAAAGTCCTTCAGTTAGCTAAAGCTAAGGCTAGCTTCAGGGCTAGGTGGCTATATTGGCGAAACTAAATAAATGGAATGAAACATTATGATGGTAAATCATGCTTTTGAAATCCCAAAACTGGAAAGAAACACGTATAGTGCAACTAAAAACTGTTTAATGGTTATACTTAGAGCTGAAGTTTCAGTTGTCCCATGAAGCCTTAATACAAAAAAAAAAAAAAAAAAACATAGAATACAAGTTCTTCATCATTATTAAATGGAAATGATGGAAAAGATCACACATGCATTGCAATGAAATGCTGCATAAGGGCTCCATTTTGCATAGTAACTTGACCCGTGAACTTTTCTTATTTTTCTGTAACGTAACAGACCCAAACAATAATGACAATACGATAAAATCCTGCTTATTTTGTTCTCACCTATTTGTTAAACAGAAGTTGCCTGTTCAGGGTCAGTGTCAGACAAAGTAAGGATGAAACAGCCAAATAAATGTATGTACAAAAAATGAATAGTACTGTAAGCTAATCAAGTCTGTTAGTGTTCTCAATAATATATGACCTAATTAATGAATTCAAATATATAAAAATGGAAATAATTTACTTATTGTACGTGTTGATATTTTTTGCTTCATCATATGTCGAGAGACGTCTGCCAGGTAAAACAGGTAGTTAGCAAGCTAAATCTTTACCTTCCAACCTAAACTGGTAAAGCTCAGTCCATAAATGAAGCTTAAGTAATTTCCTTATGATAATGAGTACTCTGATAAAAACAATGCAAACTGAAAGCATGAAATAATTAGCAGCCCAAACACCAAATCCAGCTCACCTGCAGCTCATTTAACTTAAATTACTGTACAGCACTAAGATCAGGATTGATTTGACAGACATCTGCAGTGCCAATGATCATGATGCAGAGGTAACCAGACGAGACACATGATGATTTTTTTTTGAGTCGAGAATCATCAAGAAGACCTAAATTTGACTGCCGACATGGCAGTTGAGAGTATTTAAAAAGACATAAATCTTCTTCGTGCTTTAGGAGCTCTCCAATGGTCGTGCCTCGATCACATAAGCAATACTGAACGCTTTATTAGTGTAGTACATTTATGATGTCTTCATGTTTTGTGTGACATTTGATGGATCACTGTTAAATGTCACATACCTGGAGCGAATGTCAGTACCACAGTTACGCATGTCATGAATGATTAACATGACAGTAAGGAGTATGCAAATGAAATCATTATGATTAGTCAACTGATTACCAGTGATCACAGTTCTACCTTCTCTCATTTACCCAAATGTAATCAATTAGCTATGCCGGTAAGAAACAAACTTAGAAAGATACCTAATGACTCTGAAAGAAGAGAATTTTGTCTCGCCATAATCTTTTTTTCCTTCAATTTCTAGCTCAACCCTGTCTCATGTTTCCAATTCACAGATTTTAAAATGCCTGCGACTTTACTTGCAACTGAAATCTGTGCAAATAAGACCCCTAGTTCGAGAGTGTGTTATTTTCAGAACTATACTTAGTAGAAAATGCCAACGTTTTACTCTGTGAAGGGTTTTCCCAGGCTGCCATATTCACCTTCATCGCATGACTGAGTTGATTTAACTGGAAAACGACAATAAGTTCACACAAATCCTACTTATTAAAGTAGCTAAGCTGCAGCCAGACTACCTTTTTAAAAGCTATAGTTGCACTATAGAATATAGCACTTTTTTTTTTCGCTGAAGCTACTTGGTTAAACTGAGGATAATCAATACAACATTAAATTAAAATAGCTGTCATTTGCGTGTTTGTTGCAATATGAAAAACAATGCTTGTCGTTATTGCTTTTTATTTCATATTGGGTGATGCTAGCTATTCGGGAAAATACCTGAGGTCAGCTATCATGATCTGTTAAATGTTTCGATATTCTCTGATTCGTTACCTAGCATTATCACTCCTTAACCTGATTACTTAAATCTTAACTTAACCAGCTAAGAAATCAACAGCAATGGCAACAACAATAACAACAATAGAGAGCAAGCTACCCCTTCTGCAGGTGCCCTTAAATCTGGACTTAACGTTGTGGATGCTGGCAGTATTTTCATTTGCATAAGTAAAAAACAGACATGTATTGTATTGTTGCTGTGTGAAACTTTTTTGCTCATAAACATTGCCATGCATGATTGATAGACTTGATTTATCAGTAGAAGAATGCATGCTTTATTGCATTATTCTCAGAGCATTATGAAAGCTGATGTGTATGCATCAGCAGGCTTTCAACACTAATAGCATAACTTGGTTTCGGATGGATATGAATTGTGATTTGTTCGATTCAAAAAATAACTTTCAGCTAGTTTTTTTGTCGAAATGGAAAAATACAGTGGTGTAGCGTGACATGATGCTTTGCTATGGTAGGATTCTTCCAAAAGAGTAGCTTGTTCCTGTAGTGAACATAGCTCAGCTACTTCCACGCTACTAGAAATGTAGTTAAAGTAGTAACATAGCTACTTTTAACTAACGCTCGATCAAACGTTGCGACCATCATTTCTGGTAAATCCATAACTTGCTGTGTTTGATTTAAGACCACATTAATCCCTATCGGGATTCAAACACTACACAAGTAATTACATGGTGTACTACCTGGAACGGAAGCATCCGGATTGATACTCAGCATAAGTACTACCCAGTACCCTTTATGTTATATTGCCAGCCATCTTGATTGACTCAGTATAATATGTTCATTATTTTACCTCCAGGCTCTGCCTTTTAAAATTTGAGGATGCAACAGTACTGGACAGCTGGAGGATAAGCTGATGATAATATATTTATCCTACTTATGATTGTCATATAAATATGACATTAGTCTGTTATTTAAAAATGACATTTGGGAGCTTAACAATGTTGTTTCAGGCGATCTGAAGTAAAGAAAAGATTTTGGCACTGATTCTTGGTGACATAAATTTCCACTGATTTGTTGTAAATCTGAGTGCAAAGTGCAAGTCTGAAGGACCAAACAGCGAACACTAAACAAGTCTCGTCTGACGGAGTACATTTTGCCGTGAGTAGAAAATTAGCTAAATCTGCCCTTTTTGCTGAACTTTTTGTTTAAGACGGTTACATGACTTTCTTTTAGCATCCACTTCTGCCTGTTCCTTTGACCTATGCTAGAAAGACACAAAGAAAATGTCTCTTGTTCCTGTCATTAGTAACAAAGTGAGGGCTGTGTTGAAGCAGTCACCTTTAATCTTTTAAACCAGAAGCCTTTCTCTACATTACATTCTTGCGTTCATTTACTCATCCTCCTTTCGCTCCTACTATAGAGTCATTCACATTTATGAAGCCTCGATGATTCATATAATTAAAGGGTTTGAGTAGAAAAGGACAAAAGCTAAAAAAAAAAAAGGCAATGCCTTTCTAAAGCTCAAAGATAAGAGTCCCACTCTGTGTTAATACCAAGAAATAATGGAAAAATGATTTTTGTTTGTTTCACGTTACTCCTTTTTCTTTCTTTCCTGCTTTGTGTCTCCACCTTCTCTCTTTTTCTTTTCTCTGATCTCCCCTGACGCAGTGTTAAGTCAGGCAATGCATGCCGTCTCTAATTAGGTGTGAACAAGAACACACCTTTTTAATTACATTCTGCATCTTCATCAGTTTTATTCCATTAGGTGATCTCGGAAATTGGTTTGATCAGGGTAATGAAGCACTTGAAACACTCTCGGCCCAGTAAATACCATAACTCAGGAGGTAAAAACAGCATGGGTAATTAAACGGGTTGTATACTTGATGAGAAATGAACATACGGACGTAAACTTTAACATGATCGGTAATAGCAAGGTATCATATAAACTGATTTTTGACACGTTCCAGTTATCACGCGTTTCGCAGAGTTTCATGATGGAACTGAAGAGAGCCTAATACTGACTGTGTATGGAGGTTAAATGATTTGATTTCTTAAAATACATTTAAAAAAATTACTCGTTCGAAGCATATTTGTGTAGTGGTCTGAAAAAAGTCGTATGTTACTGTAGGTGAATTCTGGAAAATAGCCAAAAATGCTGAATAATCAGGTTTTAACCAAAATTAACCTTAATGTCTCTACTCTCTAAGAAAACTAATTATATTGTACCAAAAAGGCATGGAATGTTTTTCTTCTTTTTTTTTAATTCTGCTACTTTCTAACATTCTCTTGGCTATAACTGCAAAGAGTACGTTGAACAAAAGAAGCCAGTTTAATTCAACTATCTACTATGAGACAGACACTGATGTGGATGATGCCGATAATCAAAGTGAGAACTCATTTCTCATTGTAAATGAATTTTTTGGCAGTAATGTTGTTTTTCCATAAGTAGATTAGCTTGGAAATGTAGAGGCAAGGCAAGCGGGGCATTTTTCAGTGAAACTGCAATGAAATCCATCCATTATCTTATACCGCTTATCCGTTAAGGGTCGAGGGGAAGCTGGAGCCAATCCCAGCCGACACTGGGCGAGAGGCAGGGTACACCCTGGGCAGGTTGCCAGTCTATTGCAGAGCTAACACAGAGACACTGGAATGAAATCTTTAAATCCAATTTTCTCTCATTTCACCTGTGACGGGAAACAAGACTTGTGATTGAAGTGCATGTATTTCAGTTCAGAAAAGTTTACAGAAGTATATATATAAACTATATGGGCTAAAGTTTGTGAAAACCTGACCATCACACCCGTATGTGCTTGTGTGAATATCCCATTCCAGATTTAGTCCCCTTTTGCTGTTATAACCTCCACTCTTCTGAGAAGACTTTCCACTAGATGTTAGAGTGTGGCTTTGTGCTCATTCAGCCACAAGCACTTTAGTAGGGTCGGGACTTCAGCTTCCTGCCTTGTGCCCAGTGTTCCAGGGATAGGCTCTATTCGAAGACAAACGATCTTTTCTCAAAGTTACAGTAATGCTAAATAGCATTTATATCTCATTTGATTACTTGTATTTTTTTTTTTTTTATTACACCATACTGGTATTTCTATGACTATTTTTATAATGCTGTTTATCTCTATTATTTCTCTCCCATCCAGTTAGCACATACTCTGTATTGATTCCCCACTGTTAAGCATTTATGCACAGCTTGTTTTATTGTCTCCAAATACCATAATGTTACGGATCACTGACATTGCTTTTTGTCAAACCATTAACAGGCTATACAATTACCTTTCGGTCTTCAGAAAATGTTGGCTTATTCAACCAATTCCCATTATCAATATGTGAGCAAACCTAAGCAACATATCACAGGTTAGGTTCGAGATATCGGTTTGAAATTTATTAAGTGATATATTTCAAGCCTTGGGGGAGAAAAAAGAGAAAATGAGATGTAAAAAGTAAATGACACCTCTTTCCTCGCTAGAGGGATATCAGCAATGTGTCCGTAAGGAAAGGATTATTCATGTTGTATAATATGAGATCTGGCGCAATATGTACAATATGTATTCTCCCCACAGTACCAACCTCAATTACTTTTTTGTGAAATAGTTCGCTATATTTTAAAGGAAATGGGAATGGAGTGGGACTTCCTTAGGAGATTTTTTTTTCCCCTTCAACATTAGAATTCCCCCGTAACCTGGCAAGGGAGTTTGAATATATAAAAGGCTTTGACTTATGTTGAGCTGTGTGATGTGATATAACATCCCTCTGGCTAACTTCAATGAGAAATGTGTTTGCGCATAGCATTTTTACATAGAATTCTGTGTGAAACTTCAAGCAAGTGCATTATTCCTCCAAAAATATGCTAGCTATATCCATTAAGCATGCCAGACAGCTACTATGGCTCACTAGCTACATTTCCATACTTAAAATTATCTGTTAATAATCTAATAGATCGCTCAGTCCATTATACCAACGGGTAATGTGTGCATTATATGTTATGTTCAACAACCAGAGCATCCTTGCTCCTGAATGTCAGGAAAATATGAAATGCACGGCAACACTGCTGTGTCAAAAACTCTTCTTCTCACTGTCTATTCAATAATCACACTTGGATGCAGTGTTGCCAGCTCTCGGCTCAATTTCCAACCCGACTACTTCTCGAATAACACAAAAAAAGTTATGAAACTAGCCCCAAAAGGTTTTCTATTGGAAAGGAAGATGCATATTTCCACTTTTTCTCAACTTTATGTGGGAAACAATGTGTGCACTCATTTCTGATTAGCAGTATCCGCAATGCACCTATTTAGACACTGCCCATAACGCATGGATTCCCTTTGCCCAAGTAAAACCCTTTTCAGCATCCAAACCACTTTTTTCTTGAAAGGTCAACCCTTGCCATTCCTTCTGCTATCAAAATTAACTCATTATTGCAAACTCATTTGATCCACTAGTTCACGCAGAACAATCAGATAGCTGCTCCTTTGGTCGTAGGCTGTAAATCCACCATAGTGGAAATTTCCGGCACACCTCAGTGGCCTGTTTGGGCTGCTGGAAGAAAGAGATGACCAGACAATTGATGGAGTGTCTGCAGGTACTCGTTCTGACTGTGAAGTGGAGTGGCTAGAAGGAGTTAGATAGATCTTAACACAGCACAGCTTGTTATGTTCTGAACTACCATAATAGAAAGTGGGTTCATCTTTTATAGATCTGGCCAATGCTGGGCTCAAAATTGCTGCAGAGAAAGGATTCTTCTGTAGAGTGCAGTCCTGAAAAGAATTCAGTGTCACAAAATGACTTAACATGACATAATGTTGCATCCTGTAACACTTTAAAAAAGGTAGAATCCTGTAAGATACTTCTTGCCGGCTGTTTTGCTTTGCTTTAGCTCTGAGGAGAAGGTAATTCAAGCAAACGTAGGGGAAAAAATCTTTCTTTATTCATGACAATATAGAGTGTATAATAATAGAAGAAAGCTGTATGGTTTTTAATACTGCAGTGTTTAAAATATATTATATAATGTTAGTTTGTAAATAGTATACAATATGTTTGGTAGTAATGGTAGTCATAATGTTGGTGGTTAATACATGGTTGTCACAGCCGAATCCACAACAAGTTCAGGAGCCACCACAAATCCAGAACCCAATCCAGTCCAGGTATTAGTTTGCTCTGACCTGCCCATTACCTCACCTGCTTCCTATTAGCCCTCATTTACTTCTGTCTATTTATTCACCACTTATCCCTAAGCTTTTGTGATTCCATTGCAATGGTTTCACTGTTTGTTATATTTCCAGATTTCAGTTTATGTGCTTCATTTTGATCGTTCTGTTTGTCTGATTTTTGACCCCTGTATGGTTTTGACTAAGCGTATGTCTGCTGATTGTGGCCTTCTCTACAAATATATGGATATTTGTTGTTAAAGTAGGGCTTATGTTTGGAAATTTTTCAAAAATACTCAGTTTTCATGTAAATAAGAAAATATATGTTTTTATCATCCTGAGCCTGCTCATTGCGGTTTTGAATGTGTTAGAATGTGATGGGACATTTATCATGGCTGCTAATCAGATTTTTACATGCTGCATTGCTCCTGAAGCCGCTATTCTGTCAGTATAATCCTCATTGTGTATAGACACTTTGTACTTCAGCAATAGTTCCACGTTAATAGTCCACACACATGGATTCACCTGAGCAAGCAACTAGTTTCCTTAACCGAGGGGTTAGCCTTTAGGTCTAATACGTTATTGGATGGGTTTTATCAGATTTGGCAACCTTTATCAGGAAATGGGCTTTCTAAAAAAACAACAAAAACTGATATCTCAAGCTATGCTGATAAATGTCAGTCAGTGACTCATTTAAATGCCTTCAATCATCTCCTGCTGCTACTTAAAGTGCAGTGAAGTCTGTAACTGGACTATGAATTAGTGTTTGTTGCTTTGACTTCCCATGCCACCATAGTTGACTAGAAATGAAACTATGACTACAAAGTTAAAGTGCAGTCTGGAGCTTTAGGGTATATATGTCTATTTCAAGTGTACACGAATTATGGCTGCATTTATACACACACCATAGTGCCAAAAGGAACTAAAAAAGAAAAAAGCAGCAAATGCCACAAAACTCAGTGATTCGTGCTTCGCATTGCAGTAGGACACTGACCTGAGGCATACTGCTAAAGCAACCAGCAATGAGTCACTGACCTGACCCGAACAGCAGTGAGCACTAACGCACTGAAGATAAGACCGAGACAAATCCGAAAGCCACTGAAGCAAACCAACTAAAAAGCGCTGTATAAAATGCACATTATCACCAAGAACAATACTCTACATCTGACAATGCCTGTGGACCTCAGACTCGTCAGTTCTGAAGGACTTCAAATGAGTAAAAAGCTTCACAGGTTTATTTGATATAATGCTCATTTATCTAAATAAGGAACTATGCATAAAGGAGTTCCTATCCACTCGACAAACAGATGTGTCGTGCTAAATAACCAACACTGTGTCACTGTCTAATTACTTACGGGCTTTATGTCTAAAACTGATCTAAAGAGCTAATGAGCTGTCCATGAACCGCAGTCCCACTATCCCATTAGTCTGACACTGCAGGAGAGAAACAGCTGACCTTGACCCAGAGTTGTGTGGCCTTGGCTCTAAAGGGAAAATGATTTCTCAATGCCTTTCTACTGTATCTTGTTAATTTTCTATGCTGTGTAACCAAGTATGTGGAGAAAATGGGAGGCATCTATATTGTTTGTGTGAATAGCTGGTGATGAAACACAAAACAACTAAACTTCCGATATCTAAAGATGGTTATAGGATTCATTCATTCATCCCAAACCTCAGAGGAAACCCATGCCACTGTGTTGCCCCTTCCGAGTTAGTAATTACAAAACTCATTTTGCACTCTAAATACTTGACATTGATCCAAATATGTACAATATGACACAGACCAGATATTAAAATAGATTCTCCAAAAGATACCAAACCTCAAAAAAAAACCTCACAAAACTACCATACTGTGCCAGTTCTCCAGCTAACAACCAAGCCTCTTGTTTGTGTTGTGTGATTCCCAATTAAAAAACAAGTTTTTCTATGCTTTCTGGTCAAGCTTCCTCCTTCCCGACATTTAAAATACAATGTGTGTGTTCCTGCAAACACTCCAACAGCCGTGCCAAGGCTTGTCATGCTGTCCGCATAAATTTCAAGAGCTGGATTGCACAGCCACAACCTGTTTATTTTGCCCAACATCAATGTTGACTGAGCTGACACATGGTTATATTAGAACACATTAGAGTTTAGGAGGTAAACATTTTACACAGACAGCTAAGAATAATTTTAACACGGTGGTAGGTGGTACATTGGTTAGCACTGTCGTTTGACAGCAGGAACGCTCTTGGTTCAAACCTGCCAGCCAATTGGGCCCTTTCAGTGCAGAGTTTGCATGTTCTCCCCGTGCCTGCGTAGGTTTCCCCTGGGCACTATGGTTTCCTCCCACAGTCCAAAGACATGCAGATTAGTCCAACTGGCCACTCTAATTGACCCTAATCATGAATGAGAGTGTGAATGGTTGTTCGTCTCTGTGACAGCCCTGGGATGGATTGGCGACCTGCCCAGGGTGTACCCCGCCTTTCAACCAGGATTAGCCCCAGCTTCCCTGCAACCCTTATTGGAAAAGCAGTACAGAAAAAGGATGGATGGATGGCTGGACAATGCCAAGCTTTGGTATCTGACGTCTGTCAACATAATGTATACATTACCATCAATCTAGAGTCTGAGGGTCTCAATTATTAACAGTGCATGCATATATGGATGATTCTATGCAAATGATATAATTTCTCTTTTTGCTTTTGGATGAGGATGTGCATATATTTCCTAACACTCCCAACCACGCGCCTGCAGGAACCCCTAGTGGTAAAAATGTCTAATAATGGGTAAACTGATTATGAGGAGCTTCCATCCATATCATCATAAGGGCGTGATTACTGATTTCTCTGCTCACAACAAGGTCCAGACAGGTGTCACAGATTAAATGTCATGCAAAATCATACAAACGGCACATCTGAATATTGATTGCATGATGCCAAGCTTGACGATTTGGCTCATGCAGCATTGTGGAGTGAGGCATGTGTTTTAGCACATTATTGGAATAACTATGTTGAGCGTGAGGAGTGAATCCTATGTCAGTTTCATTTGTTTAATTACTATTTGCAATAGTTTTAGTTGCTCTCTATTCTAGAGATTTTAGCTAAGGCACTTTTCAAATAGAACTTCGAGAAAGGTCTGGCAATTCTTAGCTAACTATGAGATAAATCAAAACTTCATTCACATAACTAATGGCTGATGATTAAAGTGCAGCCATCTTGGAGAATCTATAGGGTGGACTAGAGACTTTGTTCAAGTGATTAAAAATTAAGGGCATTATACAATTAATGCTAGTACAGAAAAATATGATGATGTACTAGGTGATTGAGAAGGAATGGAGACATGAGACTCTTTGCCCTGGAAGAGGAACTTCATTCCTACATTGAGGAGCCTGGGCACTGATGCAAACCTTACAGTTATTCTCAGATCTCAGAGGAAAACATGCTATTCACCATGAAGTTGAACATCTATGACCTGGAATCCTTGTCCATGAGTTTTCAATTGTATTATTGTTGCACCATCGAGCCAGTGGAATAATCTTAGTAGAAGAAGAACTCACGAGAGAGAACTTCAGGACATCACGAACAAGCTGAGCATCATCAATGATGGATCACCTCACTGATGCACAAATACTGTGTGCTTTTGTTATCCTGATAGGCACTTTCCCAGTGCTTCCCAGGATTATGGTATGTAAGGAAGGTAAATTTTAATAGCCAGAGAGTTTGAGAGTTGACTTTCTGCCATACTGGCACAATACCTTTCGGATTAACCAGTAGGGAATCAGGACATTCTCATTAGCAAGTTGTCTTCCAAAAAAGAATGATCATCCTTACCATAGTTCAGTTTTAAATTTTAGTGTGTGTTCTGGTGGTGGGGCAAGAAACCAGCAGTCAACGCACTCATCATATGCCTCGGAACAGATGTCTTACAGGGATCTTGAGGGCACTGTATAACTACTACTCTACTGTCTGGGCTAGTCCATAACAACTTTTACAAGTCAATACATGGCTTTTACAGTTATCTCTTGAAAAAATTTATTTTCAAGGAAAAGGAGAATTGAAACATAACTAATGACCCAGAGTGTGCAGTAATATTCATAAATTTAAATGACATATACATACAGTGGATATAAAACGTGTACACACCACTGTTAAATTGCCAGGTTTTTCTGATGTAAAAAAAATAAGAACACAATAAATCATTTCAAACCTTTAGAATGTGTCTTATAACCTGTACAATTCCATTGAAAAACAAACAAATCTCTTAGGTAAAAAAATACAAAAACAAAAATGTACAATAAGCTGGTTGCATAAGTGTACACACCCTTAAACTAATACTTTGTTGAAGCACGTTTTGATTTAATTACAGCATTCTTGGGTAGGAATCAGCATGGCACATCTTGATTGGGCAATATTTGCCCACTCTTTCTTTCAAAAGCACTCCAATTCTGTCTGATTGCGAGGGTATCACAGCCCTCTTCACAGATTTTCTATTGGATTTAGGTCTATGCTCTGACTTGGCCATTCCAAAACTTAAATTTTCTTCTGGTGAAGCCATTATTTTGTTGATTTGGATGTTTGCTTGGGGTCATTGTTGTGTTGAAAGGTGAAATTCATCTTCAGCTTTCTAGCAGACGCCTGAAGATTTTGGGCCAAAAGTGACTGATATTTGGAACTGTTCATAACTCCCTCCACCTTGACTAAATCCCCAGTTCCAGCTGAAGAAAAGCAACCCCAAAGCATGATACTGCCACCACCATGTTTCACCGTGAGTATGGTATTCTTTTGGTGATAGGAAGTGTTGTTTTTGTGCCAAACGTACCTTTTGGAATTGTGGCCAAAAAGTTCAACCTTGGTCTCATCAGACCATAGCACATTTTCCCACATGCTTTTGGGAGACCTGATGTATCGTTTATTTTTTGCAAATTTTAGCCTGGCCAGGATGTTTTTCTTTGTAAGAAAAGGCTTCCGTCTTGCAACCCTACCCCATAGTCCAGACATATGGAGAATACAGGAGTTGTCACATGTAGTACACAAATTCCTGCAGCTCCTTCAGTGTTGCTTTAAGTTTCTTGGCAACCTCCCTGACCAGTTGTCATCTTGTCTTTTCATCAATTTTGGAGGGATGTCCAGTTCTTGGCAATGTCACTGTTGTCCCATATTTTCTCCACTTCTTAATGGCCGTCTTCATTGTGTTACATGGTGTACCCAATGCTGTGGAAATTTTTGTACCCTTCTCCTGACTGATACCTTTCAACACTGAGATCCTGCTGATGCTGTGTAAGCTCTCTGCGATCCATGGCTTTTGCTATAGCAGGCAACTTTCAGGCAAATCCTACTAGGACAGCTGAACTTTAGTTGGGGTTAACCGGAGTCTCTTTAATTTATGGCAGGTGTATACCCAAGAAAAGTGAATGCTGTAATTGAATCAAAATGGCCTTCATCAAAGTAAGGGTGTGCACACTTATGCAACCAACTTATTGTATGTTTTTTATTTTATTATATTTTTCCCCTAATAGATTTGTTTGTTTTTCAATTGAATTGTACAGGTTATAGGTCACATCAAAGGTGGGAAAAGGTTTGAAATGATTTATTGTGGTCTCATTTTTTTACATCACAAAACCCTGGCATTTTAACTGGGATGTGTACACTTTATATAGCCACTGTAAGTACAGGCACAATGGCCACCTCACAGCTGCATGTTCCAATTTCAAGATTGAGCTTGGATTACTACTGGAGTTTTGCATGTTCTTACAGCATTTTCATGGGTTCTCCAGTTTCCTCCCACATCCCAAAAACATGCCAGTAGTCTAAGTTGCCCATAGGTGTGAATGGGTGTATGAATGTGTGCTTGGTGCCCTGCGGTGGACTGCCATACCATTCAGGGTATATTAGTAACTCTTGTACATCATCAGAATGGGCATATTTCCAACATTGAGGTGTTTTCAGTAATTCTGGATCTTTTTACTGAAATTCTGTGTCTTACGTTTTACGGTGAAGTTTGCTGCACTAAGTGATGCTGATTGGTCAAACAAATTTGGATGGCTTAGCTGGCATTTTAAGTAACTGCCAAATACTCCTGCTTGTTTTGTATCAGATACAAAAGCAACAAAAAGGAACATTTCCACAATGCTACCTCTCTTCTTTTCTTTCCAAAGTCAAAAATATGTGGGAACACCAAAGCTTGAAATTACATGCGTTAAAGGACAAATGTTCTATTTGTGACATATAGCCAAGCCAACATCATTAAGAACATACAGAAACTTCATTCTCATTCTTCTCCATTTTCACAATGTTGCTGAATTTTTTTGCTGTGTGCTGAAATTCTGTGCTCACGGCATCGCTTGCATCACTTTTTTAGAAACAGATGACAGAAATGTATATATTTTTATACCCTGAATCAGGGATGTCATGTCTCATGGAACTAGGATGCTTTTGCCTTACTTTCATGGGTTGTTTGTTTGTTTGTAGCTCGTTAGCTAGTTAGTTAGTATCCTTTTGATTATGTATTTGAGATTCGACATTAAGCATCCATTTGATTTAATGATAATCAATGTTTTGCAAGAAAAGTGGGTAAATTTGAGGGTTTTCAAGCAAGTCATAATTGCAAACTTTATGTTGTTACTTTATGTTGTGGACATGTGAGATGTGGGTCTGATTAAAATGTAGTGAATAGTGTAAAAATATTTAAAACTATGTATCAGTAGAAACAATGTATTGTAACTATGGTAGATTTTTTTTAAATAATAAGAATGTAGACTATGTTTACTGTATGCATAAACATGCAGGGTTGTGTGTCAGTAAAATGGTTTACTCATACTAATATTCTTTATTTCTATTGCACATATTTTTGGTATTCTTTATTTATAGCAGTGTATATTCAATGCTGTTTTAGTAACAATGTATGTTTGAAGAACTGCATAATTAAAAAAACGTGTCCCATGATGTAAAGCCTTTGGATTATTTAGAATTATAAATGTTTTATCTGGATTAAGAATGAATGAGATATGTAAGGAATAATACAAGATGGGACATGCTGTAATAGCATGCCAGGGAGGTATAATGCAGCCTGACACAAAGCCGCGTTACTGTTACCATCCTGAAGTTGACTATTTTCCAGTAATAACGTGTCCTGAAGTGCCCTATTCCTCTTATACCACAGAGAGTTTGGCAATGATTACAATTTTTAATTGATTTATGAATAAAATGTTGTGCTTTTAAACAGTCATTAATGTCATTAACTTTTAAACAGTTAATATTGGGGAATGTCTTTAAGATGAATTAGTTCCTGCTATTACTTATGTTATAGCAGTTTTAAACAATCATTCCCGCACCAGCCTCTGTTTTATCTTGCGATTTACAGAAATTTTTTCTTTGTTAAATAATAAGACATTTTTATTATTATTAGCCTTAGCTTATGTAGTGTATGTTATGTACCATACAAGTATGATAATCAGGCCTGGGGCAAGACAATCCATCGCTCTGGGCAAAATAGGAATTATGCCATCCCCTATTTTCAAATTAAGAGAAACAATTGCCAATTTATCACATCCTATTTTTGACGTACGACACTTACAATGAAATAAAACCACTGACTCACCTTTTAAATTACCTTTTCTTGCTTTGGCTGCTGTGAACTCTTCAATTAGCTTGAAGTAATACAATCTGTGACAGATTTGGTACTCTGTTGAAATTTTGGCCAGTCTATACAAATGATCTTGTGGCATTGTCGATCATGGATTGTTCTTTACAAGTTTGAGATGTGAAAAACTCCTCCCTCCTTTTGCTACAGTTCCTGGACCAGTTACCAATAAGCACAGGGAAACACTAACATTTATGAACAAATGCAAAACATTTTCCGGGACATTTGCCTAAGCATGTCAATGGGTGAATTATGGCATCATAGAATGGTGCCACCTAGTGGTCTGGAGCCCTCGGCCGCTGCCCAGTTTGCCCAGCGATTCTGCCGACCCTGATGATAATGAATTACACATCGTATAACCAAGTGCCTTCAAATTAACCTGTGTTTTGAATTACAGCAGGCACAACTGTCAGAGCTGCTAAAAAACCCCCAAAATGAATCAACACCTTACATTTAAGACATCGATTGCAGTGATAAGAATAAGGTCATGATTTTGGCAATGGTAGTCATGATTTTGATCCTAAGATTTGGATTTGGGCTTGATTATTGACCACTGGGATGCTTTGGCCAGGAAGAACTGGCAAACCTGCTGTGTAGCGCAGTGGAAATGCGAATGAGTAACTCTTTACTACATATTATCAAAAGTTGAGACGTGCATATTGTTCTCAGATGTGTATGATTTGGTTAATACTAAATTTTTGTTGAAGCTGTAAGGGGAAATGGAAAGCCAGTGCAAAGTAGGCGAGGACTGATTTTGTGTTTAATGTTTCACTGTGGAAAAATCCTTCCTGAAATACTGTGTATGTAGGACTTCATAAATATCCCCAGCCTCCTGAGAGTCATGATTTCTCATCGTGTTCTCTTTCTTGTTTACAAGTGTGTGTATGCGTGTGTGAGTTTGTATAAGGTGAAAAAGTGTATCTTTGAGACAGAGTGAGTGTGTGGGTGCAGCACTGGCTTGTTGTGAGCATGTGGGTGGAGGGGTAATGCACTCTGAAATGCTTTGAGGGCTGCGTGTGTATTGTATGTATCTGTGGATTCCGATTTAACTGAAAGTAGTAGCACTTGATGTTATGTTGCTGGACAGCAAAAACCTTCACTTATTGCCATTGGCTAAACTCCATCAGTTCCGTGGTCTAAACCGGAATCTGTATTCCTCATTACAACCCTCCACTCCTTGCTTTCTGAAGCTGAGAGTCAGAGCGGTGTGCAGTGCACTCTTCCTTGCTGAACGGAGGCCAGTTATTATCAGCATCAACACTGCTCCTTCTGTGTTCCGGGGCGTGAAAGAGGGAGACGAAAGCAGAGGCATTTGTTTGATGTCTGCCAAGAAAAAAGAAACCACTGTCCAACATGGCTGCTAACACGCTTCCGCTTCAGCTGGCATGCCAGGATGACTGGAGGCTAATGCTAACCGAGCATTAGCATTCTGGTCTACACTTAGCAAGAGGTCTTGCAGGCTCTGAGGACAGAGCTCACGTATTCTTTCATGTTCTCTCCCTATCTTTATCTCCCTCTTTTCCAGACAATATCGCTCACTCATGCTGCTCGGTTTTGAGATCAAAGCTTCCTTATTCGTTCGCTAATTTAACACAGATTTTAATAAGTCCCACACTCTTTCTCTCGCGCTCACTCTCTGGCTCACGCTTTCTCTTTCACTCTTACTTACTCCCACTTCCCACTTCCTGCTCTCTGCTCAAGGAGTGATGGGCTCAGATAATACAGCCTGCGCAGAAGGAAAAAAAAAAAAAAAAGAAAGAACAGAACAGTCACGTAACCCTGCCAAGCAGACTATTAAGTTGCACATGGCCAGGTTGAATAGTGTGAAGATAGCTTGGACAAATTGGTGCAACAAATATATAAGGAATCCCACACAGACACCTGTAAATGACATATGTGGTTGGCTTATGTCACATATGTTTACGTGCCACTTGAAAATGAATGTTATGTCAATCCCCACACAGTGTCGTAAGGATGGTGGGTGCGAATAAGGTTAGTCTCGCATTTTCACAGAAGGGCTGTTCAATTCCGCAGACACAGCATGAGACACGGCTCCTGCATGAGCTTCGCCCCTTGGCTTGCTCTGTGCTCGTCTTGTACCTGTCCTTAGGCAAACACACACTTAGGTCCCGGAGAGGATGTTAGCTCTGCATGCGTACCCATCCCGAAAGGAATACAATTGAAATCCTACAATTCACTTCTACTTCAAGTCCTTTTCCTTCTTAACTCTTGTCCTTTATACATATATACACTCCAGTTATTTCATACCTCATATAAAAATAACAAGGACACACCTTGCCACAATTTTCAATAAGCTGATGGCTAGAAATCCATTGATGATTAGCCATTGCAGGAAGAGTTTGAAGTACCAGCAAGTTGAACATGTCGAAAAGAACCAGGTTATTTCAGTACCTCATGGCCAGTGTTTGATAATCCCATGTTACTCCATTCCCAGCCACAGAGACCTGATAATACATATATATCAGAAGCACTTACAGAAGTGCTTTTTAATAAGGCGTGCATAGGACTATCACATTCCCGCCTACTTCAAAAGGTATTCTGATCAATCCCAACCTCTCCTGCACCTCAGTTGTCTAATGTTCAGTAAGTGAAGACAGAACACAAGCGTGGGTTCCCAGCATGATATTTATTCAGGGCAATCCATGAATCATAATCAAAGTCTACAGTGTATGTCAAAGTACAGGCAGACAGCAACAAACTAGGAAAATCCATAATCATAAAAAAGGGAAAAGTTAGAGTCAAAGCCATGAAACAAAGGGAACCAGTGCTTGGACCTAATGCATGATAAGACTTGGAACAAAATACAGAAACAGCATGGCACGAATAGAAGAACTAATTAAAAGCTAACAGCAAACAGGTGAACACAGTTAACAGACCAATCACAGGACAGGGAGAGAGAACCAAACTGAAAACAGAGGCAAAACCAACACAGCATATGGAAAATGAATGCCAAACCAAACTGCCTAGAGGAGGTCTGTGATAAGTTGGGTCTATTTTTCAAATTATAAACAAATTAATAATTATTTAAATTGCTGGGACAGGATGAACCAATTACTGATGATGAATGAATGGAAGCAGTAAATGCGTCAGAGTGCCAGTCAGAGTAAAGCTAAAATCCTGTTAGAGAGGAGTTAGTATGAGTTAGGAAGGCAACTATAAAAGGTAATGGTCAAGATATTTTATTGGTGTTTATTTAAGTGCTTGGTGAATAGGTGAGGCTTGTGTATTTGTCCGGAGACAGCCGGTGACTCAACTGTTCGGACAGCCAGGGGAAATTCACTCCACCACCTCGGTGCAAGTACAGAGAATAGTCTCGATGCCGTTTTGTTTTTCTTGTATCATAGAGGATGTTCGTGCTAGAGACTTGAAGGGAACATCCTACACGGCATCCCACACCAGAAATTCAATGCCGTAGATCTTACTTTTTTTTTTTTTCTACATTATTTTAATAAATTGTTCAAGACTAAAAGCAACCCACTTTATTATAAAGCCATTTTAAAGAACATTCAAGCAGTTTCCTTAAAAACCTGCCTTGCCACTGAATATATAATGTCTATTTTAAAACCTTAAACCTTAATTTTTTTCCCTAATCAGATACTGGGTTATACCAGAATTAAAATTTTGAGTTGCATCATGCCTTAATTTGTGACATTCAGGCCCATGCTTTGACCTTCTGAAAAAAAAAATAAATTACTAAATCACATGTCAGTCACATTTACCACATTTATAAGTTTACTATGTAGGACTTAAGGGGATCCGTCAGCAGAAATGAAATATAATATTCATAAGTTTGTTTTCATTAGTGTATAATTACTACAAAGGCAGCTGGTCCATTGCTACAGAGCCTCCATGTTGCGTCACTAGAGAAGCCCAGAAAGGACAAACCTCTAGAAAGTGCCTTCCACGTTTCACATTTTGCAAGCAGCGGTGTGAATCCAGAAGAAAGCATTGTAAGGAAGAGAAGGAAGAAGAAAGCAGATGAATAAGTGTTTGCTGGTGCTGGCTAACAAATTTGAGAAGCCAAATTTTTTAAAATGGAAGACGTATGTTTTTAGCACAGAAAAAGCGAGGGAGCATGAAAGTGCTTGGACGTACGCTACAGGCACCTGATGGCCACTGTATGCTCTAATACACACTTGGTAAGGGAGGGGCATTCAGTTGTTTGAGTCCCACATAATGGACTTTTAACCCTTTTTAATCAAAAAGAGGCAAGTAAGCAGATATAGATTAAATTGTAACATTACGGTTACAACACAAGCACATCGCACGCTACGGCTTATGTGTTTTGAGCTGATTTAGTGTTTGATGTCTTCAATATTATCCTAACGTTACAGAAATATGATTTAGCTAACAGCTTGCATAGCTTGCTTTCTTTAGCAAAACAAGGCAAGAAAAAAGATGTTCCTTTTTTTCCCAAATAGAATGGATGACGTTTTTTTTATTTCACAAGTGTAAAAGTTGCAGCCTAGCACATAACAGGAAGTAGTTTAAAATGTTCCTACCATCCTCTTGGGGTATAGTCATTAAACGTATAGGAATGCACCAAACTCCAAAAACCATTTACTTGTGATGGATAACTCCAATCGCACATTCTTTCTTGCCTCAGAGCCACTGTAGATGGCATATTTATTTCATATTTCAATCCGCAACTTAAATTTGGAAGCTGTTGAACTGTCCTCCGAGGACAGATTCTTTCACTACGTTTGATAGTATTCATGGCGGTTAGATTTGATTGTAGGCTTATCCCTTTGTTTCTTGCTGCTTGAACAAATCTTAAAGTAAAGCTTGCTAAAAAAAAAAAAGCTGGACTTTTTTTTCATGTCCCGGTCTTTTAGTTTTGCATTATGATGTGTCCTCAGTGTTGGGTGAGATTTCCGCTGGTCTGTTTAGCATTTTGAGGATAGGGATGTCAAATCTTATGTAAGGTGGCCTCACTGCTTGCTTCATCGTGTATGTTCATTTCCTCCTGGTCGAAGAAATGAATTTACCATTCTTTAGTTTCCTTGGAGACTTCGCAGGCTCACTATGAAACTTCACCATGCCTCTAATAGGAAGATTTCTCCAGCTGTCATCGGTGATGCCTCATGTTCTCCAAGTGAATGCCATATTAGCTCAATGTGCATACCAGTGTGAGCAACATCACTTCTCGACTCATATTTGCTCCCAATTCCTGTAGTTCACTCTGCTAACTTCAGCAAATTCCACTTTGTTGAGTTAACTTGAGAACGGCTGGACTTAATAGTATAGATCAGGTCAACTTTGGTGGTGTTAATTGAACACTGGGGCAATTTGATGTGTCGTTCTCATGTTCTATAGACTTGTTTCTCAGTGTTCAGTATTAACATTCCTTGCTTATACAAAGAAAACCTGCGCCACTTGGAAGCCTGAATTATCTATATAGTATACTCCATATTATCTATAATCTATGTAATTAAAAATAGTTAATGTGGGATATTCTATGCAGAAAGGGTGGCAACTTTTTTCTGGCTGACTACCTAGTCTCAACCTCAGACAGTCCATTCATAGGATATGGAGCATTTTTTAACTTTTGTACACTTTTCTGTCCACAACCTTTACCAGCTCAAAGGCCGCAGTCTGATCGGGTCTTCCATGTTTCCAACACTGGTTGTTTTTATATGCAGAAAGAAATCATTGGATTCAAAAAAGGTCCACACATCCTATCTATAAGGGTTATTAAAGGTTCTTGTTTGATATCAATGGTAGTAAACAAATAATCTTGAGTGTTTGACTGTAGGCTATGCAAAATGGTCTGTAGTTGGTCATTTGTGATCAGTCAAATGGCCTCTTGATGTGAAAGTCTTGGCCACATTTATGGAGGAAATATACCAGGGTTTCTAGATCATTTAAAGCTCTGGTTTGTGAGATTTGAAGCTATATCTGCCCATATGGTCATCCTGATCTAATACCGAATACTTAGGAATGAATGAGATAGTGATTCTGTTGGAATATATACAAGTGACATTCTTAGAAAAGTTATTACCACTAACCCCTTGCCCCTTAGCTATTCATCACTTCATGCTGGCTTTTGGCTCATAAGACTTAAGTTTGCAGTCATGAATCAATGTCAATAGGCAAATAAGAAGAGTTTCAGTGAATAGCTGCTATAAAGTCAATTTTTATTATGAACTGACAATTCAACATTTGGCCTTTTGCTATTTCTGCATTATATATATATCTCCATGATTAGTATTATTATATTTATACAGCAATATACTGGAATATAATTACTGTATCTAAGTAACATAGTAATACTATTATTATGTATCTCTAATTACTTTTATCATTTCCATAATGTCTTGTAAATGTGTATATAAATGAAAGTCATATTTTAGCAGTGGTAGTACTTTGCTATGTGCATTCTTGCTGCGTACAAGCATGTTTGTGTACATAAGCTTGTTTGCTGAACTCTCGCAGAAGCTTACCCAGCCAAAGGTCAGCCCTATTAAAGACAGCAACGGGGCGGATCATGCCGTAATTACTAGCACTAACACCATTTATTCTTTTGCTGTGCTGAACAGATTAGCGTTACTGTTGCTGCCTGCGCTGATGCCTCAGCATCATTACTGTCATCTCATGCACTTTACAGTCCCACTCCTGGGGAGCTCAATGTGGGTTGAAGAGGGCCAGATAGAGCGGGTTTGGTTGTTTAATATAATTGGGATGATGCACAGCCCCTGGAAGCCATAGTAGTGGAGACTGCAAGCGGAGTGTTGATGGATCTGTCAAGTGCATCTGCAAAGAGTGTGTATAGGAGGACCACAGCTCTCCTGTCACACTCATACTCCGCTCGCTCCCTGTTTTACCTAAAAAGCGGAGGAACGAGGGCTAGCATGATTAGGGAACTGGTGCTTTAGGACTAAAACACAATCTGGCATTCCTGGTTTTTATGCAAATGTAACAAATTTGGTCCATGTAACAAAAAAGAGAGATTATTTGGGTGTTAGATGTGTGTGAAAGACAAAAATTAGATGTAGGTGTGGACGTGTGGGAACGGGAGCTGAGAAATCCAGGTTAAAAATGATTGAAAATTCACAGAGCACCGTCTGTGACTAACAAAGAGGTGTAAATATGCAAATGTGGACTGTAGGAGCAGTAGACTTTTCAGAGCACTGTATATATTTTAGAAATTCTCATCCAGAAATCACAAACATGCAGCCCCCTGTATGCCCAAAATCACCCTCTGTGCCACAAACTAGCTTTATTATGGTAATTGAGCTGGATTATCATATTCATAGGCAGAGCAATTATGGTACAAAAGTGTATAATCAATGTGTAACCAACTAAGAGACATGCGAGGGGCATTCGGCTTCATTTTTTCAAGGATCGCAGTTAATTATTAGTTAAGAAACACATAATGGTAGTGGACAATTATGAATGGGCATTTTTTCTCTCTAAAAAGTGTTAATAACATCCTTGTGGTCACGGCGAGATGGCCATTCTGTGAGTGCTTGTTTCCAGGATGTGGGCTTATGTTCAGTTGATAGAAGATGTTCTTACTGAGTGGTATAAGCAGATCACTATGCTAACCCCGCTGCAATGTGCCATGCAGGCTCGCTTCGTCTCACCTCTCATCAGTCTGGTAATGCATGCAGGTGTAGCCTGGCTCTGCCTAATGCACACTAAAGAATAATTGTTAGACAAGCACCTATCCGACCCATCTTTTCTTTTAAAACCCGAACAACCTGCAATTATTCAGCACTCAAGCGGTCAAAACTATATTCTGCCCTTCCCCTCCTTCCACTTGTCCGCCATTAAATGATACTTATCAGATGTTGATATGCGTCATGTTTCTGGTTAGCTTGTGAGATATATGGTTTTTTTTCCCCCTAGTAATTATGTGCATAAATGGTGCCACTTTGGCACTCATGCTGGTTGAAATGCCATATTTGGGTCACGGGTGAAGTGCTCTCTGTGGTTTGTTTGGACACTTTTGCTTGACTTCAGCATGCTAGAACAGGGAAGTGACTGAAATTGTATAATCTTTGGGGCTTCTCAGCTATGCAGAGGAAGTGCAGAACATGCCATGTGCAAATACCACTTCTCAACTTCCTCTGTTCACTCCGCCTCAATCGGAGCTGCAGAGAGAAGCACGCAGGCAAAGTAGATATAATAATACAGCAGTTTTTAGAGCTCAGGCTGAGATTAGAAGTTAATCAGCTCAAGGAAATGATTTCTACTGTGCTACAAAATGTGCTACAAATATAAAGGCATGCACGCTCACACACAACCAGTAATATACTTTCCTGCTCTTAAAGGTTTCCAAGAAGAGCAATTAGGCCATGTTTACTACTGAGTTGATTAAAATAGCTCTTCATAACTGACAGAACTCTGCTGGTGTTAACAGGCTTATAGCTGACAGGCAGAATACTAAAAACAGGACAAACTGTATTCTAGCTATTATTTAGGTTGCTGCTTAGAATGCAGTGTATGCGCCAAATTAGTTTACACTCACTGGATCTCGTTCTAGTTACAGCCCCACAAAACTCTGCTCTGAAGCATATATGGCTTTCCATTTGTCTTGATCTAACCATGTTACTTATATGGGTTTTTTTTTTTTTTTTCATTAATAAATATAATTATTATATAGTCTACACATAGGTTAGTATCACTCACAAGTATTGAAAGATGGATAATGACAAGGAAACAAAGTGAGGAACGAAACTGATCATGTGTTTACATCCTGTCAGCAACACTGCAGTTAAAAAGATGACAGTTTGGAGATTCTATTGGATGGCTTTATATGCGTGGCCAAAAGTATTTGGACACCTGAGTACTTACACCCGTATTTAATTGTTGAACAAGCTAGTCCAGATTGTAAGCCCGTTTTTGCTCGTATAACAAACTCTGCTCTTCTGAGAAGGATTTCCACTAGATTTTGGAGCATGGCCAGGGTGCATTTAACATTCAAGTCCATCCCAGAGGTGTTCAGAGGGGTTGAGGTCAGGGCTTTGTGCAGGCCGCTTGAGTTCTAACACAACAATGTTGGCAAACCATGTCTTCACAGGCCTTGCTTTGTGCACACGGGCATTGTCATGCTCGAACATGTTTGGGTCTCGGTGAAGGGGAATCTTATTGCAGCATGCACAGACACTGTAGACAATTGGAACAGTTTGGGGAAGAACCACATACGAATCGGTGTGATGGAGAGGGTTCTACATATTTTTGGCCATGTAGCATATGGACCACTACAAACATTGTGGGGAAAAAATAAAAATAAAATCTATAACCCTTAAGGCTTTTTTTTGGTTTGTCCCCCTGGAGGAACTCTAGATTGGGTGTAGAACCCTAAAATAGGTTGTTTCCTTGTCCGAGTTCACAGCAGAACACATTTAAAGAGTTTTTTTAATAAGTGCCTGTAATAACTGTCATGGATTTGCCCCTCGCTGCTTGCACAGCACATTCTTCGAATTTGACCGCAGCACTACTGTACATGCACTTAATTTCACAGGTATTTTGCGAAGCATTAGTTTAGCTCACTGGGTACTATTCCCATGTATTGTTTTGCCAGTTATGACTGTGAGTTTTTCTGGATCCTTTTCTGGACCTTGTATGTCTGTCCTAAGGATGTTCCATTCGCCTGAGCACCTGGCCTCTGGCTCTGTATGGACTTTCTGATTTTGCCTAGCATATTTGTACCTTTGCCTGACATCTACTTAATAAACACGGTTGTTTTACTGCCACCTCCCACCTAAGCGTGTGTCCGACTACACCTTGCACATCTGACAATAACCATAAGCAGTTAACATTTTGGTGCACTTTTTTTTTTTAAATGCAATTATTGATAAATTCATATAGTATAGGAGGAATTAAACAAATTGGGATGTAGTGTTATGGGAAAATAGTCAACCTCAGAATGGTAAAGTCCATTTTTTTTGATAACAGAACACACCATTGTTTCTTTTTCCCCTACTCACCTTGCAGCCTTATGCAAGTACAGTTTATACATGTAACTTTTGAAGAAACTGCTATTTTTTAACCACTCATTTAAAATGTGATATCCCAACTGTCAAGTGAAAACTCATAATTACCATAATTCTGACAAGCTGTGAATAAACTATCAGTGTGTGTCAATTCACAACTTGTAATTATTGTAAAAACTGATTCTATAAAAATTTATCCAATGGCCAAATGTAGCACCATTTCTCTGAGGTGTCTTTCAATAAAATTATCATAAGGGTTATTACAGGGGTTATCATAGATTATCATACAGGTTTATCATGTATGCTTCCTTTCCTAAACTCTTAGCTGAGCTAAACCCAAGCAGCATAGATGTGGTATCTGGAAGAAATTTCTAATTTGTTAAAAATAGGACATATAGCGCTGTACCTGCTTTTAACTTCTAACTCCCAGGTGGTGGCTCTCATTCTCATAACTACACACCTTTCCTATTAGTTTCACTGTAGTTAGTGATTAATTCATAGCAGTCACTGCATAATATGCAACGAAATGAATAACTGAATAATATACTTGGTTCCAAAGGATTTACCAGAATTCCTGGCTTAATGTGATAGGTTAAATAAATATGGTATACTGGTTTCCAGAAGTATCCATCATCAGAAGTTCCTATTCTAGTTTATGTCCCTTTGGATCTTCTGCCAGAAAGTCATAACATCAAAACATAGCCTTGGTGCCACTCCATTAACATTTCATATGGAAAACCGTGCAATGCCCTACTTTCACATGTGAATAGCTTCCATTCTATAGGCCACTCTGAGAGTCCACATCCACAATAGAGCCTGCATGGGGTTGATGTTTACTTATATGGCTATATTAAGTATTTAGATGGCAGGGATGCCTTGTACATGCATTGGCTTTTGGTATTCAAACATGCTTAGAGTCACCTCTTTGAAACATTAATGCATGCAGTCGTTATGAATGGGGTTGATTGTGTAATGGGAGGGACAGAAAGGGAAGATAGAAAAAAGAGGAGAGTATAATGGCAATACAGTGGCTGAAGTAGATTCCACGCACACCTATAGTGAAAGAGTATAGAGCTAAATGTACTAAAATTGAGTCTTTGCTTTTCTGTTACATGACATAATTCAATTCTGTCTCTCTTTCCATCTCCGCTACATCTCTTCATGTTTAGGTTCTTAAGGAATCACAGAAGCATGTGAAAATATTGTAATCAATAATAATAATAATAATAATAATATAGTCAAATTGATCTATTATAAAATTACAATAAATCAAATATAAGATATCCAAACCAATTTTCAGACATTTTTAACTAATTTCTAGCTTGAAATTTCAAGATAGATAGGTAGATTTTGCTTATTTGAAACATTTATTTATAGAAAAAAAAATAAGCAAAATTACCTACTAATAGAATAAGAACAATTAAAACTCGGTATTATTAAAAAAAAAAACAATGTGTAGAGATTGTTTAGCGCTTATGGTAACCTTGTACTCGGAAATAATAGATAAATGTAGCTATATTCAAGACAACGTTACGTGAAAAGCTGTAATTTTTTTTGCAGTGTGCCACTTATTACACTTTTAACTTGTTAATGAACGAAACATCAATCTTTTAACAGTTTATAGTTACAGCTTTAACATGTCCATGACTATACATTTTTGTTTTGTTTAAATGACAACACATTTTTAATTTGTTTATTTATAGCTTTGGTTTATGTAGCACGTCCACCATACGAGTCTTCGGGAATGAGTTGTTTCCATAGAAATGATAAAACACTAGAACGAGCGCATTAATATAAATCTGGGACTTGGATTACAATCTGAAAGGCTGTCGGGGCTGCTGTTAATCAGATTGGAGAATTCAACAGTGTCGTGGTATAATCAATTTTATGACACACCAATCCTTAATACTAAAAGTGAACCATACATAATGTGTCTTCGTTTCTTCATCTTATCCCAACATACTGAGGTTGAGTCACCAGCACACACTGGGATGGAAGATGGCAGGTGCGGAAACCTGGCAGAGGAAGTGGAGAAGTGTTATCCCCTGATTGTTAGAAGACTGGGAGCACTGAATGTCTTTTGCATGTTGATATGTGAGGCACATCTTTTTGCTCCATCACATTTCAGACAACGTTCGGCAGATATGTGCTTGTATAAGCCTGATGCAACGATTCTCTGAGTAGAGAGAGAGAGGAAAAAGAGGAAGCTAGAAGATAGGCCTTTCCTTAGTTAGTTGCGTGGATAATGGCTGTTTCTCAGTGGTGGCCATGACTCTGTGCGTAATGGAGAG
The DNA here is from genome assembly GCA_030068235.1 of Notoglanidium macrostoma. Taxonomy (NCBI): domain Eukaryota; kingdom Metazoa; phylum Chordata; class Actinopteri; order Siluriformes; family Auchenoglanididae; genus Notoglanidium; species Notoglanidium macrostoma. The sequence continues at coordinate 19,053,434 of JAQQZR010000037.1, read as the reverse complement.
TGGGAGCTTAAGCTCGCCTGGATGCATCACTACTTCCTTTCACTCAAACGCTCACGTTCCAACTCCTATTCCTTTCCCTGCCATTTCAACTTTCCTACACACAAAGCCCAAAGCTCGACGTTTCCCCCTGCTGACTGAGAGGTGTAAAATAGCTCCTGCGTTTCCTCCTCCTCTGCAGATGGCATGTCCCTTTCATCTCTCCATGCACGGCTTCTTGATATTCGTTCAAGCCGTGCACTGGTGGTGGAAATAATTACATTTATGTGCTTTTATGCAAAAGTTATTAATGTGGAAGTATATGCGCAAACAATAAAGGGCCACAAATCAGATATTCATTAGCATTGGCGGCGAGTGTTAGCACAAAATAATTACTCATTCACACAGCTGTTGCAACGGTCTCACTGTCTCATATATAAATTTGAGGGAGACAGGAGTGGGTGTCGTAGTCTGACTATGATGTGGTGGAGGGCAATTAAGTTTAGCATGCTGGCAGCTAAACCTTCCTATAACACACACGTACACTCACACACACGCTTTTCTACTCTTTCTTTTCTCTGCAGTTCCTGCCTGCATACATTACAGTAGGGAGTGACAGTGTGTTTTTTTGTAACGCTAGAATGCATTAAGTGATTCCAAGCGTAACATACATTACTTATACTTGTCCTGGGTATCAACACCGGGGATTGCATTGCATTATCTTTAAATCCTGCACTCATCTGATTTTGCTTGTGGCAAGTTTGTAATATTGTAATCCAATGGTCCTAGTATCTTTGAGATTAATTAATTAGATTGCTTCTGCATGCCTTAAAATAGTTGCAAAAAATAGTAAGTAATTAAAAAGTCATTTTAGCAAATGTACCGGGAAAAAAACATTGGAATGAATGCATTGTGATCACAAATTTAATTATATCTAACATTTTAGACAGAGCATCCCATAATAGTAGCGCTATTGTGCAATCCTTTGATTGTCTGTGTGTGTGTGAGGGAAGAGCACAAAATTAGGTGCTACTTTTCAGACACACTACAAACAATCTGTAGACTGTCATGAAGCAGTGTATCAACAGATCTTCAATAGCATGTCATAAAATGTGTGGACATTCAAAATAAATTGCGATAGAGCTAGAGTCTATAGATGATCTAATAACAATCTACATCAGCAACCATAAACCATTAACAAATTGCTTACATTTAGCTAATAGGCTGGTTGACAGTCATTTGATATATTGTTGACAGTCGGTAAATGTATTTCTGACTGTCTGAAGAGTATCTACATTGTACTGTCTGAATAAAATTGTGTTTTGGCTCAGAATTTGGGTCTGTACTCTTCCCTAGGGTGTATGTCTGTGTGTGAGAGAGAGGCAGCAAGAGAAATCCAGAGTGTGTACTCCACATGCATGCTAAACCTCTTTCTCTGTGTTGGACCTCTTCTGATTTTGCAGGAGTGCAGCCATGGAACGAGTGCTCTTGTGCCTGTCTCTGTTGGCGCTGCCCATTGCCTCTATGCTGTGCCCAAAACGTTGCACCTGTCAGAATCTCCTACCGTCCTACACGGTCCTGTGTGCCAAGACTGGCCTGCTCTTTGTGCCACCCAACATTGACCGGCAGACAGCCGAGCTTCGGCTCATGGACAACTTCATCACTACGCTCCGGCACCGTGACTTCGCCAACATGAGTAGCCTCATCCACCTGACTCTGTCTCGCAACACCATCAGCCTCATCCTGCCCTATGCCTTTGCCGACCTGCAGGAGCTCCATGCACTGCACCTTGATGCCAACCGGCTCACAGTGCTGGACGACACACATTTGCAAGGCCTGGTTAACCTGCGCCACCTAATCCTTGCCAATAACCAGCTGCAACACATTACCCACGGAGCCTTCCAAGACTTCCTAGAGACTCTTGAGGATCTGGATCTGTCCTATAACAACCTGATAAATGTCCCATGGGACACCATAGCTCTCCTTGTCAGCGTCAATACACTTAGCTTGGATCACAACCTCATCGAGTTTGTGCCTGAGGGCATTTTTTCCAATCTGCACAAGCTAGCGAGGCTGGATATGACCTCCAACAAGCTGAAGAAGATTCCTCCAGACCCGCTGTTTCTGCGCATACCAGTTTATGCAAAAACAAAGGGCTCACCTCTAACAGCGCTGGTGCTGAGCTTTGGTGGAAACCCACTGCATTGCAACTGTGAGTTGGTATGGTTGAGGCGACTGACACGGGAGGACGACCTTGAGACGTGCGCGTCTCCTAAAGAACTAGCTGGGAAGTACTTCTGGACCATCCGTGAGGAGGAGTTTGTGTGTGAGCCACCAATGATCACACGCCACACTTCTAAGATGTTTGTAATGGAGGGTCAAGAGGTGAGCTTGAGGTGCAGGTCTGTGGGAGATCCTGAACCTACGACACACTGGGTGAGCCCGGATGGCAAGCTGATTGCAAACACATCTAGATCAACTGCATATGAGAATGGCTCTCTGGACATCTTTACAGCCACAGTGAAAGACTCAGGCGTGTTTACCTGTATAGCGTCCAATGCGGCTGGAGAGGCCACTGCTCCTGTGGAACTTGTAGTGAACCCCTCACCACATTACGACCCTAAACTTGAACCCGAACCAGGACCCTCAGACATGCCCACCTCCATCAAGTCAAACAGCAGTGGGGGGCAGACACGAGTGGAACAGCGGGTCAGTGTGACTGAGATAACAGCCACATCAGTCACCATCCGCTGGCCTTCACAAAGCCATATCCCTGGGGTTCGCATGTACCAGATCCAGTACAACAGCTCCACAGACGAGATCCTTATTTACAGGTGAGTGTCTTGCCTTTCTGATTTATATTTTACAACATCAGATGGTAATATTTTCGGAATAGTATCTCTACCGGGAATCACTGTGTAACATTTACTGCATCTGTCAGCGTTCACAGATCTTGCCTGTCTTACACATGATCAGCTAAGCCTAAGGTTTCAGTTAAGTGTCTTACTGAGAAAAAGATTATTCCTATGGCTGGTTTGTTATTTTTAAAACAAATGTCAGATAAAAGATGTACATTTCCTATGCCAGCCTTAGCATGGTTGGCATATGTTGGGGAAAGAACACCTTTAAAGTTAATTATTTTATTGCTAGAAGTAAAAAAAATCAATGAAAATGACTTCCTGGATATCCTACAACGGTGAAATGAAGTTAAGTTCGGTTATATATTGCTTTATACTCTAAATGTGACAGGAAAATACAAAGCCGGTAACGGGACAGTTAAAATTATATAATTTTTTAATTTAAAAAAATTTATTATTTGTATATTGTGTACATAAACCACACTTTTTTCCACATAGAATATGATTTATCAAATTTACTCTTGAGAGAGAATGTGTGCAATCATGCATCTGATCATGCATTTCTGCACTAGTGGCAGAAAAGTGTAATTGCAGCTAAACTAATCATGAGGCGCTCCCATCCCACATACTGTCTGTCAGTCATGTCTGTCAAAGATGATGTGTTGCTTGATGATTTGGCACAGACAGTTTTTTGCAGGGAAAGTGTTTTTAAGGATCACAGGAACCTCTTTGCTGAGTGATGAGTGGCGCAGCTGATTTCGTTTACCCAGTGCAATTTTAGTTGATCTCTGCCAGCAACTCACCCCACGTTTGGAAAGTCCCAGAAAAGGTAGCAATAGTTCTCAGCAACAGCTGCGTTTTGAGGTCCTTTTTTTCTTTAAACCATATTTGGCTATTTGGGGACATTTCTATAAGTGTGTGTGTTTGTGCATAAGCAGAGCAATTCTGATTGTTCCACTCCATATAAGCATGCAAATGTGTATATGATAAGTGTCAATTTATAGTGTATACTGGCAGACCTGAATATCCATCCATCCATTATCTATAGCGCTTTATCCGTCTGGGTGGCGGGGAAGCTGGAGCCAATCCCAGCATCTTGG
>JAQQZR010000037.1:19031256-19048631 GCA_030068235.1 Notoglanidium macrostoma | reverse complement strand
ACCCTGGGTGACCCGGGGATCGAACCCAGGACCTTCTTGCTGTGAGGCGACACTGCTAACCACCGCACCACCGTGCCGCCAGAACTGAATATTGTTCTGCATATTCTGAAATAAAGCCTAATATTTTATTTAAAAAAAAAAGACTCCATAAACGTGAGAATGAAATTTTTTACCCAACTTTGACATGTAAATTTTATGCCATCAGAAATAAGGTACTGTATATATTAAATGTGTTTTAAAGATAAACTTTCCCGAGTAAGTAAAGGTACAAAGGACATATCCTTTATGTCTCAAGGATTTGTAGTATGTAATACGGGAAATCGTCTTCTTCACATAATTTTTCATAATTGAATTTGTGATAATAAAGTTAATGGACACTGGGTTATAAACAGATAATGTATGCTAGAAACACTGTATACAGCAGGACATGCATTACGCCAGGATATGTGGTCTAATGGATCACCATACTGGTAAATTTTCATTTAGCTTATTATTCCTTTCCAGTATACCATCACAGCTCATCAAACTGTAATGACTTTTCTTCAGAAACGGCTTTCTAAAGTTGATATTCTTCAATTTGATTAATAAATTGATTCTCCATTTAGCTTGCGGGAGAATAGGCCTGCTGTTGGCTTTCTGTTGCTTTTTTTTCGCTATGTAGTTTAGACAGCGCCATCAGAATCGATGCAAACGATCTTAAATGAAGGCCGACTGCAAGGCGACATGACAATATGATGAAAGGGTGTTTGCAAAGGAACGATCTAGCCGATATGTTTCTATATACGAATGAAGGGACCATTCCCAGCAGAACTGTGAGATCTGGGCTTGTATGAGGATGATCATGAAGCGCGAGGAGTTTCATCATTTACGATGAGATGAAAGAAAGAACACATTAAAAGCAGTTATGGTTGGATACAATTTGCACGTGACTAAGGAAAAAAGAATGACTTCGAAACCAAGGCAAAACCACTGCTCTGTGCAGCTCATTATTCTTAAAGCACACACCGAGGAAGGAAATAAAAAACAAGCTGTAAATTAACTGTTTATCCACACCAGTTACAACCAACCATGGATTACTCTGGTTTCAAAAACTTGTGTGTGTTGCTTTCTCCGTTTCTGAGAAAGAAACCGATAATTTCATCTGTCTCTCATAGGCTTAAGGTCTTTTTTTTCCAGCTGCTTTGAATTCAAAAAGCCTTATTTGCTGTAAAAAGAGGCTACACCGACTTCACCTTTTTTAATATTCTGCAGCGGTCCTTTCACCACTGTCTCCGGTGATTCCTTATTGAATGAAAGGGTCTGTAAGGGAATAATTAATTTTCGCCATGTCTCCATGGACAGATTAAGAGCATAAAAAGATGCACACCAAAAGCAATTTGTTGTTAATTATGCAAAAAAGAAAGGGAGTCATTTGGTTTTTAATGATAGCAAAAAAAGAAATACAAATGTCGTTCAGAATCAATTAAATATATATGTACCAGGCTCCATTCTGGCAGATGCTGAGAGAATAACTGAGGAGGAGAATAACTGAACTCGATTCAGATAAAGAACTGGAGAGCTTGGGTTCAAAAAGTGTGACCTGTTGGAAAAGTGGAAGGTTAAAGTAAGAATGCAGATAAAGTCTAGGATGTTGGAAGTCTGAGCTTGAAAAGCTGGTGAGTCTGATAGAAAGCAAGGGAGAAGAAGATTGGTGAGATTATAGAGGATAAAGTAAGAACAGGTGGCAAAGTATAATGTAGGTGCCGATAATCCGATGAATCTTTCTTCTGTACTGAAGACTGGAAGAAAGCTTCTTTGTGATATCTCCAGGAGGTGTTTGAAGGCAGAGGCAAATGTCAGGGATCCTGTGGATACATCAGCCATATGATAGAGTTGTGTGTTGGTGGAGGTTTTGAGCTGTCTGGGTTAAAGAGCAACAATGCTGGATGAAGTATGAAAGTGATGAATGACAAATTTGGCAGAAGGGAAGTTAAAGCCGGTGATGATTAGGTGGGCTTGTCATAAAATGCTACGATCAGTTGTCAACTGTCAACTTTTAAAAGCCTCCCACCTTAATTTTTCTCCATCTTCTTCCCCTGTGTGCTGCGAACAGGTAATTAAGTGGCACGACTTCCAGCACATGATGATAGAACGCCACATTTCTGACATATACCAAAAGTTGCAGGCTCTGCCTGACCCCCTCCAACCCCTTCTTGATGCATTTGGTGACAGATCAGTGGCAGGCTGAACACTGTGGTATCTGAAATAGAGAGAGGAATAACTTAGATGTCCATCAAATGCTGTGTTAAAGCTTCTGCAGCCGTCACACTGAAGGTTTAGTGTGTCACCTCATTAGAGTGTGACCTTGGGAGAACAAGACGGTTTGAAGAACCTGGGTATATTTAAATTCTGTTCAGTCCAAAATACACACCTGCAAACCCCAAAGAGGCGTAATGTGTAGTCCTGCCAAAGTGGCAGGGAAATGTGGGGAAGAAATAATGCAGTAAACAGTAAAAATCATAGCACAGTACATTTTCAAACTGCTTATATAATGTCCCTCGTGGAAACCATGAAATGTTTGCCACACAGCTGAAATTTTCATTGTTGGTCTGTTTCTGAAACAGTTTGACTAGGTATGAACTGACTGTTCAGACAAATAAACCATTTAAACCACTGTCTAATTAGCTATGGTGTTGGATTCAACACTTTGTCATAGCCCTGTTTAAACATTTTTTATTTTTTTTTTTTATTTCCCCCAGTCAAAGTTTATTTTATTTTTTTTGCCATTTTTCTCTTTAAAAACTGAACTGTGAAATTTCCATTTTTTAAATAATTCTTGTAGCTCAATTTTTTTTGTGGCCCATCCTACTAATGTTGACTATGATCTTGTCTAATGTTAACCAACTGGAACATACAATGAAAAATTTTATTTCAAATAAATAACACAAAACCTTCTCTAACGTGACAGAAGGTCAAAGCGCCTAGTCAGTGCATCTTTCAAATGGGAAAATCGAGTCACCATGAGAGCACTGTTTGAAAGATTACTAATATGAAATGGAGGAAGCGGGTCTGGTTTTCAAGGGTTGTACCTACTCAACTGTCAGTTATTCAAGATTCACATGTTAATTGACTTGTTTCGTGTTTTTAATTGGGGGGAAAAAACAAAGAGTACTCACCAGGCATATTTAGAGTGATGACTGGTACCAGCATCGATGAGTAAATCCGGCACCATCAGCACTATTTCCACAACTACTTTATTGTACGCTAACAGATTTTATTTGACATTCAGAATATGCTTCATATGCATCTCCTTCTTTGCTTGGTAACAAAATGATTACTCTGACTTGAAGACTGAGGAAGTAAAAAAATTATATTGTCCTTGATGTTGTAAAAAATACATACAACAAATGTAAGTACCAGGGTGGTATGGATGTGCAGTAGTTATCACTGTCGCCTCACAGCAAGAAGGTTCTGGGTTCATATCTGCCAGTCAACTGGGGCCTTTCTGTGTGGAGTTTTCTACTGCATTTTCTGCTTGTGTCTGCATGGGTTTCCTCTGAGTACTCTGGTTTCCTCCCACAGCCCAAAGACATGCAGATTAGGTCAACTGACTAGTCTAAATTGTCCATAGGTGTGAATGGTGGTTAGTCTCTTTGTTAGCCCTGCCCAGGGTGTACCCTGCCTTTTGCCCAATGTCAGCTGGGATTGGCTCCAGGTTCCCCATGACCCTTAACAGATAAGCGTTATAGATAATGGATGGATGGATGGATGGCTGGATGGACCACATGTTTGTATCACATATATAGTCTTTGACTAAAGTGATGACATTTCCCTATGCCAATTCCACTTCAGTCTGTGTGTGTGTCCATTACATAAACTGCTGTAGTGGGCACTTTAAATGATGATGCATGTCAAATGTGACTGAATATATGATTTGTGACCCTGCTTGCTCCAGCCATTATCTAGAAGTGCTTTTTGTATGCGTGATTACCTTGACTGTCAAGTCAAGACAACACAGCCACCCACCCACACACACACACACACACACATAGGACAAGTAGGTCTTCATCGTATCAGCCCAGTACACCAGGTCGTGCAGCTGTGACTCTGATAAATAGAAGTGAAGCACTGATGGTAAAGGCTAGACAGGAACTGTCCCGCTCTCTGAATAATGCATGACTCAGACAGCCTGAGACCAACCTGCTGCACAGCTCACATAATATTTACATGCAGACACAGTGCACAGAAGTGTGCTATAATGTGGAGGTCAAAATTAATTTGAGCAAAAGTTGTAGGGTCAGTTGTTCACCTGTGATGGTCGGGTGTTGGCCTTTCCTCTCCTCTACACATCCAACTATCTTTGCATTCCTGAAAAAATGGTTCTATTTTATTTTGAAGTTCATTCAGTCTAGCGAGAAATAAAGAGTCAAGCAACCATTTATTTATTCATCACTACGCACTGATTAGGGTCATGGTGAATCCAGAACCTATCCGAGGCACACTAGATGTGAGGCAGAAATACACCCTGGATGGGATGTCACTTATTCACACCGTGGAGAAAATTCAGAGTAGACAATCTATCTACAAGATCTCTATTTTTGTAGATGAACCCGGAGAAAACTGACAGAGACACAAGAAGAACATGCAAACTCAGCACCAATTGTAACCTGAGCTCAGGATCAAACTGGGACCCCTGGATCCTGTCACAATGGCAGTGATAGCACCCAGCTCATGCAACAACCATGTACAAATGCATAATCTTTTTCAATGCAGTAAATACCAAACATTTATTTAATTAATAACAATTTGCAACCCTTAACAATTTCAATCCTTGTCGGATCAAAACTGTTCATATACGCATGGTGAAGTTCTCTTTGCATTCTTGCAAACAAAAATAGAAATATTTGCTGACGAGAAAGGGAGAGGGCGCCATCACTGTAGCAATTAAATGACAACTAAAACAAATGACCACTAACCTCCAGTCAGTCAGGGCCGAATTTCCCAAAAGGATCACAAAGGGAGGATCTTTAATGGGTTCAGTGTGATGTTTGCTGTAGAGTTGAACAATGATGTGCTGCAGTGCCTTAAGGAAATTCGATAATTATGTTCTCTGAAAACATTTCAGAAAACATCCCAACTTGCACTACCATGCAGGCCAGGAGCCACATGTGTTTGTGTGTATTGCTTTAGAGGGAACACAAAAATGAATGGCTGTATTTGCTTGGGCTTCAAAAAAAACAACAACAAAAAAACCCAGCTTGAGTTATTCTAAATTCCCTGAACATTTATTTTAGCTTGTTAGCTTGTTAGCTTGTAGTTTGTTGAACTGTACAATTCGATTAGTTATTAGTGCACTAAGCAAACCCTGTGGCCAACAATCTAATGGGAACAAAAGAGTGATAGTATTTCAAACGCCATGAATTCCTCCTTTCTGACGATCCCTAATGTTAGGTTTTGTTTAGATTGCCATTTGGATTCGTTTTGTTTTGATCCCGGTCCTGTTTCCACCCTTGTCCTGTCTGACCCCTAATTGTCTTCTCCATTACACACAACCCCCCCCCCCCCCCACCCCCCTGCGTTCCATTGTTTTGTCACAAAGTCACAAAGTTCCCTGGCCTTTGACTCTTGTACAGGTTCCTGGTTTTCACCCTCACTCATGTTTCCATTGTTAATTACGGATTATCCTTGTTTACTCCTGTCTACCTATGATTTGAACCCCATTACGGACAATGCCAATGATTTTTGGATTTTCCCAAATAAACAACACGCTGAGTATATGCAATTTCATTCTGTCTATAGACCAACACGAAAACCAGTTGTTTTGCTCTACTACAAAATTGTAACTCACTAGCTGTTTAGTTTCTATACAAGAGCACAAAAACAGAAGACAGAACTTAGTGCCTTTATCTTTTTTACATGGTTTACTGCACTAATAAAGGACATTTCAAAAAAACATAAACCACTGATATGTATAAACAATTTCACAATTTCCTTGGATACCCCAGTGGGAAGTTCTTTTAAAAATAACTGGATATTGCATTAAGAAGACAAAGTGTGAGTTAAATTAGTGAGTTGTCACTTACCAGTATAAGCACAGGAAGAAATATAACTTTGTGTGCCTACAGTCTCATCATTGATGTCTCGTATTATTGTTATTTATGTTCAAGTACCAGCTGCGCTATTAGGGAAACAGCGGTGTTCGTATTTTCTCTTTCATGCTGCAGTGTGGCCAATTAGGCATCGACTGGTCAAAACAACCCCGTGCTTTGATATGTGTTTCTCTAACTCAACTCTGCGTTCATTTAGGAAGCATGATCAATACTGACAGTGCTACAGAATTTCCAATAAAACATGGCAAATGTAATTCAATTGAATTGATCGCTCTGTTTAACTATTTTTATCTTTGCACACCAATATACTCCGGCTTTACATGTAGCTTTCTATGATCAATAACATAGTTTTGTGCTCTGTTTTTTTTTTCCCCTCATGTTCTTTTAAATTTCTTTCTCTTAGGATGATTCCGGCCTCATACAAGCTGTTTCAGCTGAGTGATCTGGCTTCTACGCGGGACTACGATCTCTGTGTCTTGGCTGTTTACGATGACGGAGTCACTGCACTCACGGCTACGCGTCTCGTCGGCTGCGTGTCGTTCAGCACTGAGCGCGAGTACCACCACTGTCGCTCACTCCATGACCAGTTCCTCGGTGGCACAATGATCATCGTTATTGGAGGCATCATCGTGGCCTCTGTGCTCGTCTTCATCTTCATCCTGCTTATGAAGTACAAGCTGCACAGCCAGCACTACAAGCAAAAGGCAGAACGCGTCAGCAACGTCTGCTCACAGACCAACGGTGGCCAGCAAGGAGCAGCATCCAATCCTCCACCACCCCGATCGTCCTCTTCCTCCGCTGCAGCAAGTAAACCATCCATCCTTCTCAGTCAGGAGAGGCCAGAAAGTTATGGTGCTCAGGAGGGAGGCTATGGGGCACTCAAAGGCACCACAGTGGTGGACTTAAATCCGGAATACGGCAAGTCAGTCAAAGAAGAAGACTCAGTATCGCAATAACACAGGGTCATCCCATCCCCCATCCTCTCCTCCTCCTTCCCATCTTCTGTTTTTTTTCTGGTGCTGGGGTGTCTCTGCCTTACTGAGGAATTCCTCATGTCCAAGGTAAGATGTGTTTCTGTGATTCGTTTGCTAAGCAATAGCATCAGAGCAACAGATGCTCGCAATGCCATAGGATTTTATTTTCGTTTCTTGGGCAATAGATCAAGGAGAGGCCAAATATTGGCATATCATCAGTTGTAACCAGCTCTTGAGGTCAAATAATCAATACACATTGCTTCCCATGGTTTTTGGATGTATACTTCAAATGTTTCCTTTGCTTCTGGGTTGTGCATGAACCAACTTGAACCACCAGAGATTTGTTATATAAGAAAAATATCCTCAGTACTGCCAGAGAGCTTACATTAAATGCAGCATTTAAGAAAGAATGCAGAGCACTGCAAAGTTTACAAAGAGAACAATCTCAGTCAGCAGGCATGCTAACTATGCTAGCAATCTGTCATTAAAAGAGTGGGCTAATAAACATCTGAACAAATTGCTAGATTATATATATATATATATATATATTTATATCCCTGAGGCAGTCCAACACAAAAGCAAGCTACGTGCATGCATAGAAATAACTAAACACAGCAAGATCTTCTCTGAAGTTGAGTTTTTGAAGAAGTCCATGATGGAAACCACAGATGTTCTTTGAAGACAGTCAGAGCAAATTTGTATTGATAAGTTTATCATGCAGAACAATTACCGGTTTTGTTGAGGTACAGATCGAAGAACAGTTGGTTTTTGAGCTGAACAAGGCAATTGGGAACTTCAAGCACTGTTAAATTGTATTGGCTGAAAGTACTGATGCTTGAAAAGAAAAAGAGGTAATCAGCTGCCGATCTCATTAATCACGAAGCCTTCTGGGCGAGTGTACCTTCCTGTGAGGTAACGTTTAACTGATAAGTGTGTACTGCATTGTAAATTTGCATAAGGTAGAGGATATCTGTAAGAGTAACAGACATGACCTGTTATACCATTTCAAATTTGGATGTGGATTTAAAATGGTATAGCGGGTTCCCAGCCACATTATACGCTTTTATAAAAGAGTTTCTCTCTTTTTAATTTGCTCTCCGAATCTAGACACATGCTTCAGTAGGCACATGAATGGTTTTTTTTTTCTCCTTTGTAAAGGTAATGAGTCCTCAATCAATATCTGAAATAATTACTGTTCACTATTAATAGTACAATAAGAAAAAGAAAAAACAAGAAGTTTGCTAGGCACCTTCACATACATGCATATTATGTCTGATTATGCCTGCTGAGGAATAACAAGCATATTCTTCGCAAAGGGTTAGCAATGCGAGTAAGTATCTGCATGAAGCAGGGGGTGTATTTGAATAAGCTTTACATCGCAGAATTACAGCTCCACAAAGAAGATGATGAAAATCCCTCCATTTGAGCTGCTGCTGTTGCTGCCGCCGCTGCTGCTGCCGCCGCTGCCTCGGCCTCCGCCTACACGTCTAAGTGCTTGTGGGAATAAGCAATCATGATAAAAATCACAAATCTCTCACAGCACATGAACACATAAAGAGAGCTAGGGAGGCTGCTGAAGAATACGTTTCCCACTTGGCTTGCCACTCGTCCCCTTGCTGGCTTCTCTCCTCCTTTCTGGGAAACCAATTACCAGTGCCCAGACCACCCAAGAGACATTAGTTTTTATTTTAGTTGTAGCTCTGGTGCATTTAAGAACCTATTCTCCACCACATCTGCACTGCTTGAGCTTAAATGGAGTTCTGAGTATGACTGGAAAGCTGGGTTGCTTTTGCTCTTCTTGGGTTTGAGAAAGGATAATGGCTGTTAGCTGAGTCTTTTGACCTTCCACGTTACTGCTTTCTGAAGGAGCCAAGTCCATTTAGCATTGGTGTGTAGCCCAGGAGAGCCCTCTCAGGGAATTGGTTTCCACAGAAGTGCATCTATGGAGGGCATGAAGTGGATTTAAGACAGTGAAATAGGTGGTTCAGTTATGGAACCATTTCTTATACTGACAGAAATTAATTCTAGCATGACTGGCAGGTGAAGGATGTCAGGTTCAGTAAGGGTCATGATCTGAGGGAAGGAGAAATTTCAAAAGCTGTCCCCGGCTGCTGAAAATCAATGACCGCTGATCTTATTCACAAAGTGATTTATTATGTGGACAGAGTTAAAGAGAGTTTCAGATTGCTTTTGCATTTCACAGGGCTAGCAGGTTTAGAGGATTAAAAACATGTCATTTCACGAATTTGATTTTGCAGTATACTGCAAGATTTAAGAAGTATGGCCATTGTGAGATAATGCTGCCTTTTTTTTCTATGCATTTTCACTGTGTGGCTGTCATAGGTTTATAAGTTAACAACTTGAACGTCTTGAATAGAGTGGGAGAAAGGGATGAATGGAGCACTGTGTTCCCCAGCATACCTGGAAGGGATTTTCATTTCTATCTCAGAACGGAAAAAGAGAAGGGAGAGATAGAGAGCATTGTGAAAGAGCTACAGGAGGAGAGAAAAAAGTCACGAAGGAAGAAAATGGAGTATAGATGATGTAGGAGATAAGAGCATCATGATATGGTGGGGAGAATGTGATGGGAAATGGTGAGAGGGGTCATGCAGGCAGAGCTGAAAGGGTAAAGGCATCGAGTTGAGGAGATATGGAGACAAATGGGCTAATCTTTATGGTGAAGTCCCACCGTGGGACAGATGTGGGAGGGGGGTAATTTCTATTGTTTGTGTGCTGTCTAAAGTGGGCCACAACCTCCTCACTGTCTCCCTACCAACAGCACTTCCCACCCAGAATCCCTCCTGACTGCAGCAGCGCTAAAAATAGCTAACTGAAGAGGGCTTAGTGCTGGCCTGCTGCTGCCTGCAGACAGCTATCGGCATGAAAACCTTTTCTCTACTCTTGTATTGTTAACTCAGCACTCTAAAATGTATGAATGGCTTCCCCCATAGTAATCACTGATTGATAATTAGGGCTGAAGCTAATGAAGGTGGTTTGGGAGAATGTAAGCATATCATTTATCATAGGCTTGTTTAGTAGCTGTTCTGTCAGCTATTCCTGCCTGGAAAAGTTATGTGTAAATGAACTAATGTTGTGTCTAACTGAGCTAAATATTTCTGCCCGATTTTGAGGTTTTGCTAATGCTCTTTTCCATGATATTTATGTGGATATATTGATAAATGGCAATCATACAAAACTCCAAAAAATGACCAAAGATACCCATTTTCCACCAATAGGGAATGGGTTCTTGAGCCAGTTCCATTTGCCAGCAAGTGAACCAGCCCTTTTCCACCAGTTTTAAGCAGAACCATTGTAATCAAGGATGTGTCATCAACGGAGGGCATTGCGCAATACACATAAGTTAAGAGTAGTAGCAAGATGACAGGTCACATTGATTACCTTTTCTTATTTGCAGACGTTTGTCTGATCGATCCTTTTCCATTGCATTCCCCATTGCTCTTTCTCCAAACTAATGACACCCACCTATGTCATCACAGTTGTCAGTGGAAAAACCATATTTTGGTTCCAGTAAATTTTTTTTTTTGTCAAAATGGGCCAAACAATTCAAAATTTGGTGAAAACGGCTATGAAAGCCCCGCCTTAGTTCGGAGTTCTTCCAGCAAATCTTCCAGTAATGCAGCTCAGCCATTTCTAGTATGTCTTAATTTACGGAGCTGTTCTGGGTCGTTTTCTTTCAATTCATTAATGTGAAACAGCTGAGTTTACGCATATATTTGAAATGAATAAAGTGATATTACCGCGTCTCCTTTTACATACATTTGCGCAAACTGAGCTCTTGTAGGATGGGTTTTTTTTTTCCGACCTGCCTGGATTTTCATGAATACTGCTTGTGTAAATGCTCCTCCAAATGATTTCCAGTTTGATAAATGAGGCCCAAGGTTTTTAACATGCTGAATTTACCTTCCATATGCTGCTCATTCGAGGATCTGTTGAGTCATGCATATTTATGAAAGGCTTCAGCAAAACTATGGGCAACTGCAGGGAAGTGGAGAGTCAACTGTTGTTGTAAATATTGTATTATATTTTTGACTCACTGGCCAACTGCATGCTAGAAAGGCTAATCTGAAGGATGTGATGTAAATGCGAAATAATAAACGATGAGGTAGATTTTTGAGTTGAATTTGTTCTTTTTTCTTAACAGCATGCACTTATGACTTACCATTGTTTAAAGTTGTCTTACCACAAACTGTATAATGATTCATGTTGTTTTCAGGAGACAGCTGTCTCTAACACTTTTACTCCTTGTCCTCCTAGGCAAACTCAGTCTAGAGGGAAAATTAAATTGCCTGGGATCGGAGCCAATACACTCCTGGGAGGAGAGGTGGGTGGAAGCCAGTAACTGTTTTCTGTCCCTTATGCAAGCTTCTTAACAAAAAAATGGATATTAATGAGCCTGTTTGGTGCATATGGGCAAAATTTTGTCCTATACCAAGGCCATCACTCTTAGAGAAAATAATATGAAAACATGACCATCACTATTGGACCAGACAAGCGAACACATCATTAATGGAATCTGCCACTACTTTTTCGCAAACCTGTGGAAAATATATGGACACCATGATTCATTCATGCTATTCAGTCACCGTACGATGTCCAGGCTGCAGAAAATGCAGAGTCAAAGGAATGTTCGGAAATATTTCACATTTCTGAATGGAATGTGAAATGTTCCAATTTGATGCATAACGCTCCGTGGAAATCCAATACTCGCACAGGCCATTGAAGTACAGACATTCTGAGAGCAAGTATCCATTTTGGTGTACTTTTGGGGCACTTTATGATATTCCACTCTTCTATTCTCTCTCAATCACTCTGACTTTTCTCCCTTTTAAAGGGAACAGGACATCGGACATTTATTCAACTGGTAATCAGGCATGGTTGTACAAGTGCATTGGAGATTCGTTTAAAAAAGAAAATAAGACGTCACCAGAGTTTTCTTAGTCACCATGCACTGATGCATTTATATTTCACATATATCAGAAAGGGAAAAAAAGCATTTTAAGAGCCCAGACACTGACCTTCATAGACATTAAAGACCATATCCAATACAAAACAGGCCTCTTTGAAAGGTTGCCTGATGAAATAAATACTGTTTCTTTTTTTTTTTTTTTTTCCTCCAATTAACTGTGTATGTATTTGTATGTGAGGTAAACCTTCAGCCATCTCTGATTTCAATTACAAGTGAAAATAATAAAGTCCTCGGATGGAATTTTATGCTTTCATAGATACTACATGTGGATTTATAAAGAAATAAAGTATTTTTCTTCTAAATGTGTGAATATTTTTTCCCTGTCTCTCTTTATATATTATAAATGCTCTCTTTTGATAAAATAATGCTTATATTTCTGACAAATTATCAGGGGTGGAAGATGTACTGACTTATTATACTTATTATACGTAATTATGCTCAGTGAAAGTACAGAAAATAAAGCTGAAAATAGTCCATGATGAATTTATGTTAGTCATGATTTCATCCATCTATCCATCCATCATCTATACTGCTTATCTGTTAAGGGCCACAGGGAAGCTGAAGCTAATCCCAGCTGACTTCGGGCGAGAGGCGGAGTAAACCCTGGACAGGTCGCTAATCCATCGCAGGGCTAACACCGAGAGGAACAACCATTAGCATTCATATTCACACATATGGGCAATTTAGAGTAGCCAGTTGACTGAATCTGCAAGTCTTTGGGCTATGAGAGGAAACCAGTGTGCCCACAGGAAACTAACGCAGGCACGGGAGAAAAGCTCCAGTCAGCCTGCAGGTTCAAACCCAGACCCTTCTTGCTAACCACTGCATGACTATGCCACCATTTTATAATGAATATCTGAATTTAAAAAAGTACGTTTTTTTTCCTTGGAAATGTAATTAAATAAAAGTACAAATATTCAGTTTCGATAACACTCGAGTGAAGTATAAATTTAAGTATTTTCCATTCCTGCAACTATGTATTTTTAGATTTATGTATTTTATAGTATATTTTTTAAACTGTCATTTTATTGTGCTGCGGTTAGCTGATTTTGCCAATATTCATAGACAACTGTATATTTTTACACTTCATTTAGCTCAGGCATAAATGTGTATTGCTTTAGGTCGTATTAGGCTTTGAAGACTCTGTGTCTCAGACAACCAGATGCAAAAATCCTCCTTATAATCCATTTAATCCTTGAAAATGGCCTCGTCCCATTAGGAAGATTTGAAAGGGTGTTTTACTCTTTAGAGCACCCTGTGAATATTATTTAAAGGCTTTTACAGACCATAAAAAATTTATGGCCAAAGGGAGGGAAATGTTATGTGGGTGGATTAAAGGGGCAATGAGGCAGTGATGGCTTTCACCACATGATGTCACTACTCACCCTGTCTGTGTCACTCCACTGCCCCACTCCTGCACTGCGCATTTCCCCCCCCCCTTTTCACGATGTGACTAGAATGTGAAACCCTCTATTAATGCAGTTTAATTCTTTAGGCAAAACTAACAGTTGGGGGTTTAACTCTTGGTCTCTTGGGGACTTGAGTAATGAATATGAAAATTGCATGATGGGATTTCTTTCCAAATTTTGCTTAAAAGTACTAGATTGCTACGTATATCCCTGATTTCTCGGTTTCATTATGTAGCCAGCTACTATGGCTAACATAAAGTGCATATAACATAAGGAATGAGTTGCACATACTGTACATGTGGAAAAAGTATTGCGCAGTTTGAGATCGCATGCTATATGAATTGTGCAAAGTATGCACTGTAAAAGGATGCATTAATGAACATATAGCATGGAAGGATAGTGCAAAAATATATAAGTACAGAGATAAGGAGGTAAAGAAGGTGCCATTTGTGCATGCACACTGTAACGTTACTTCAGCAGTTCAGTGTAATGAGGTAGGGAAGGACGAAGCCTTTCTCGAACCAGGAAGTGTGAAGTATCATTGGGAACTCCTGCTTGTTTTATCTTGTGTTTGTATTGTGTGACAAGATTTACGTAGACTTCATTTATCTTCAAAGACTGCTTCATCTTGGTCCAGGTTCCATTGGATCTCAGGAACACTGGGCGTGAAGTGGGAATATACACATAGATGGGGTGCTAGTAGATCACAGTGTACCATGCAAACGCAATCACACTTGGAGGCAATTTAGAGTTGCATATCCATATCCATCAACAGGCATGTTTTTGGGAGGTGGGAGGAAACCAGAGGAAATCCATGCAACCATGCAGAGAAGACTGGCAATGCTCAGCACAGGAGTGTATTGCATGTAATACCGAAATTGATTCACAACAATGGACCACCAGCTTCCTGTGTTGTTCCATTTGTGGTATGGAAAATATTTTTGCTGCATTGAAAATCATGGTGTATTTGATGTCCAGAAAGCAAAGCTTGTGTATTAAGGCATAAGATAGTGGGAGCAAATGCATTATTGAAAGATGGATGCATTAAGATTACATCAGTCTACACTGAGTCTCAGGCCTCCTGTGGTGGTTTGATTTATATCCGCTTAAATACGTGCTTTTACGGGTGAATTAATAGAGTATATGGACATGTATCCCCATCTCTGGGTGAAAACAGTGCCAGAGGTGCTTTATACCTGCAGGTGCAATTCATCTGTCATCCTCATCAGATTCATAGTTCCCTGATTGTACATTAATCCTAGTTCATCATTTAGGAAGCATTTTAATACCAAGTCCTCACTGACACCTCAATCAGTCTCTTAAAATTTGAAATACTCCATGTTTACAGTGACTGTCTCACAGAATGGCACGCGTAAGCAATCTAAGAACTATATAAGCAAGTTCTTGATATCTTATCCAGCTCAAGTCCTCCACAGGCCTCTGTAGCAGAATACATTAACACGCTAATCTGATTCCGGCGTGTTATGCCACCGAATCGCAGATGGTCAAACATTCAATTTGGCACAATTCAGACACAGATTTGTTGTGTCAGCTCAGCTGTGTGCTCACGTCAAACTTTTTTTTTTTCTGCTTTAGTTTCCTCCTTCCCGTAGAGCTTATGTGCCAGGACTGAAAAATGTGTGCCACTGGGGAAAAAGTGCATATTTTATGTTCTGATATGATGATGACCCTCTTCATCACTTTCTGCATTCATTAATTCAGTTGCACTACAAGAGTCGTAAAACGAGCTATAATTGCCACAGCTGCTGTATTGTCCCTCATTAAGAGGCGAGGGAATGAAGAGTACGAACGGTTTCCGGCTTCGGCTCTGAACATTCGGATCAAATCCTATTAAAAGCTTGTGCCGAAATCAAATCCGTCTGTCTTAACCAGAGTACTGAAGCTGGTGGAAATGTTTTATACTGTACCTTGGTGTTAATTGGGTTTCTTTGTCTTCTGTGATTCAAAAATTGTTTAATTTTACACTTAATTACAAAGTATAAATGAAGATCACAGTGCTGTTGATTAATGAATGCAATAATACACAACACAAACACTCACGGAGTACTTTGTGCTGGTTTTCATGTGAATATTTGCTGCAGACAAACACCCCCAGTTTATCGTGGAGGTGATTTCGAATCAGCATAAACACGTGCATATTAGCATTTCAGCATAGCCTGTGCATTCCAAATACTGTTCATACAGGGGTTATGTAATATCTCTGGATGTGAGTGATGATGACCTACTTAGCTCTCTCTCACATGGATCCTCACCATGTCCTGAAACTTTCCTTATGGCTGGCTGAATATGTCCACGTGCCAAAAACTTCAGTGTCGTAGCAGTAAATGTACATCATCTTGGGCTGTATCATGATGTGGTTTTCCTTCCTTATCCTGGATTGTTTTAAACGGTCCAACTTGGCATTGACATATTCAGCTAGTATCATAGCTAGGTTTGCAAGTTTTATTTTCAAATGTCTTTTCACAGATTCTCAATTTTTGTCCGTATTTTGAGTATAGCTAGCTACCTATCAAACCATAACCTACAGGTACCACAATATCCCACGAATATTTCAACTGTGTCTAATTTTGACTTTTTTTTTTAAATACGAAGCCTCATATAAAGTGTTTTAATTTCTTTTTGACACTGATGTTTCCATCACTACCTCACATAACCTTTGCCATGCCAGAACAAACCCCTGGTTGGAAACAACGTGCAACATTTTTGGCAGCATGTTGTTCAGAAAATACAGCAGATCCAGGGTAAGAATGCATGTGAGATTTTTATTAATTCACAGCTAGTGTTTAGATTTTAGAGTAGCTAATCAATCTACAGGTTCTCCATGGAGGACACGGAGAGAACCTGGAAATACTTCAGACGAACAAGATCCAAGATTAGGCTTGAACTGAATCTGTATGAAAGTGGCTGAATTTCTTTGCTTCTTTGGTTGAGTACAACATGTCCTGCCAGTCTTTGCCTTTATTGCTTTTCAGAGCTACGTAAGGTTCACTTTGCATCCCGTTGCTTGAGCATTGGGGCTTCTCACAGAGCTAATGGCCTTGGCAGCCACATACACTTCTTCAGTGAAGGAGTATGTGTTCAGCCATCATTTCTATTGCCTTTGGCCTGCAGAGTCACTCCATCGTGCTATCTATTCTGACGCTGTTTCCTTTGGAGACGATGTCTTGTTTGGTTCATGTTCCAGTGAAGTGCTTCTTTACCCTATTGCTTATTAATTGATTAATCCAAACATTTTTTATTAATTGACAGTACGCCTCCCCCCTTAAGTGAATGAGCATTAGATGATAAGTGTTTATCTTTTTTTCATTTTTTTTTTCTCTGAGTGTGACTGGAGGGTGTTACAGCTCATCAACAATCAGGAAATGTCCTCTTCAGTGCCAGACCCTACAGGGAGCTGTCGATGTCAGAAATGTTTGGCGCCAGTATGGCCTTCAGGTCAGGTGCCGACTTTTCATTTTCTGTCAGCAGTTTCCTGACACATAGTTTGACGACCATGTTCTAAAAATGACATGTATTTTGACTCAGACGTAATGCATGACGGCAGGCCTGTGCACTGGCAGGATGCTGATGTCAAACTGCAAGTAATAATTATAACTAGACAAGGCAAGCATCCTTTGTGTCAAACTATAGCCTGCCATTGGACACCTTGTTCAGCACCAAAGCAACAAGTGATGTGTCAGTGTAAAAAGTGCTGACCAATACCAAGATTAGCCACTCATTTGAAATGTATAGAGACTGAAACTGTTCTTCATAGTTTGGTGATTTATGTGTTGTCAGTTTTATCTACACTTGCATGTGTTTACCATCCATCCATCCATTATCTATAGCGTTTTATCCGTCTGGGTGGCGGGGAAGCTGGAGCCAATCCCAGCATCTTGGGGCGAGAGGCGGGGTA
>JAQQZR010000037.1:19005036-19019752 GCA_030068235.1 Notoglanidium macrostoma | reverse complement strand
ACACGTTCTTGCATCAGTACGGAATGATACTGGCCTGAAACAACATGGCGCTGCAACAACAAGCGCGCGAGTGCCTCCATATATTCAGACTTCATTCCATATATTCAGAATTTTCAGTCATTATATATATGTACTTTTTCCTAAATGGCTTGGGCTTGCCATAACACACACACACACACACACACACACACACACACACACACACACACACACACACACATTTCCTTTCTGTCTTATTCTATCATCCTCGCTTCCTTTTCCTCTTTTTGAATTTCACTTTTTCTGTCTTCGCACTTAACCTGTTTACCCCTTTTCTCTGGGTTTCATTTTCTCTCTCTCCATTTTCTGTCCTTCTTTTCACTCATTCTCTCTGCCAGCCTGTTTATCTGTTTTTCCCTCTACATATTCGCCTATCTCTCCCCGTCCCTCGTTTATTGTCAGTTTATTGTTTTCTCTCCGTGTATTTGTCTTTCTTTCTGTTTTAAATCCAATTACCTAGACAGTTATACTATCTTTTTTCTCAATTTGCTATACGTTGACTAATGGCCTTGTACTTTAATCGGTACACTATTTACCTTTACAAACAACTTTCATGCTCTTGTATTGTGGTGAAAACTCCCACTGAGCATTCTTTAAACATTTTATAGCACAACGGCTGAATTCTCTAATCTGAGATGCTTATACGTTCTGGATCCATAATAAGCTGCACTTCCCTTTTGTATTATTTATTTCAGAACAGAGAAAAAATAGAGGCTAGTTAGGGAGGAACTGTTTATATCCGCTATCATGTAAGTGATAACAGAAACTAACTTGTCTTGCAGACATTCCTCAAAATTGTGATTGTTGGACAATTGCTGTGGTGTAAAAGGAATAAAAAATTGTCAGGACGTTATTGGAATATAATTCTTACAATACTAGTATGTCTGTTATTCAGGGTAACATCATACCTCCCATTGTTGATAATTTTCCAATAACAGCATTCTCCACCATGTTGTATTCCTTGCACAATTGTTCATGTTTTTGTCCTTTTTTACTCTCTCTCTCTCTCTTTCCTACTCTCTCTCTCTCTCTCTCTCTCTCTCAATCATTGAGTTTATCTTTTTCTCCCAATATATTTGTGTGTGTGTGTGTGTGTGTGTGTCTGTGCCAGGTGCAGCTCTGGCCCCAGTGTCAAAAATTAACCCAAAAGCAATCAAATTTTTAATGTCCATCCTATTAGCTATGGGGTGAAAGCATGAGTGTTAGGTGAGTGTGTGTGTGTGTGTGTGTGTGTGTGTGTGTGTGTGTGTGTGTGTGTGTGTGTGTGTGTGTGTGTGTGTGTGCGTGCACATGAGCACAGACCCCAGGGTGCTGGAGTGAACGTAGTTTCAGGGAAAGCGTGGGAAAATCAGTAGCAGCTGAAGGGAGCACCAGCACGAGGCAGAACAGGATCAATATTAATGGCCAACTCCTTTCTTTCTCTAATTAGCCTCAAAGATGCATCACATTAGCTGCTCAATCAGCCTGGGGAAAAGTCACATTCCAGTCCAGACAGCAGAATTTCATTAGGAGCTAGCTGAGGAGTCATAAGGGGGTTGTGTGAGCAGTGCGCAGCGGATTGCTATGCATTACTCTCAGAATTGGATATGTCATGAACTTATTGGAGAACTTGTGTTTGGCAGGGACTTGAAGTGAATATTACCGAGGAAGTCCAAAAGGCCTTGAGTACTGGGGACACAATGTGCTGCACATTTTAGAGTTTTCCCAGCAGATGACAGGCTTGATAATTAATTGATGATTAGGACACGTGTATAAAGTGAATACTGCAAACCTTTGCAGCTCACGGGCTACCCGGACCTGAGATACGGGAACCACTAACCTTTGTTGTGTTCAGGCGCCAGGTTGTAGTACTCAACTCATTTGCCTTCAGATCATTTATTGTGTCTAATCTGATTTTAAAATAACTAGAAGACTGGAAAAATTATGTAAAACGCAGTGGTGCCGATGAATTATCATTTTTAAAGTATGCAATTAATTTAGTAAAAAGTGACCTTTGCAACAAAATAACATCAAATAAAAATAAAGACATAGACTTGCTGTCTTTGCAATGAGGTGAATTTAACTAGTGATCTAGAATGATCCATTTTGTTGAAAGCCAGAGTCTAAAGTCTGAATGATGACTAATAAACATGTGTTTTTAGAGGGGCAAAGACTTATACACAATTAACCATTAAAATGTATACTTTTTGCTGAAGCGGTATAGTTTGGCACCAGGTATTATAATACACAATCACTACCTTTAAATCTGATCCTTATAATGATTCTCGTAGCATATGATGGCAGAGAAAATTAGGAATAATCTAGCCAATCACAGTATGAATAATATGTTCAAAATGGAGCCTGAAACTAGGGTCGTTTATCATTTGAATTTCACTGATTCCGATTCTGAGGTCAAATGTTTATATAACTTTTGACTGTTTACAACTTTACCACTATTTAGAATTTTGAGGGTATCTATTAGCAGAACAGATTCCATTAAATACTTATGGAATTCATAAGTATGTTTTCATTAGTGTTTAATTACCTGTAGCAATGAAGCGTTGTCTTTTCTTAAGCTTAGAGAGAGAGAGAGAGAGAGAGAGAGAGAGAGAGAGACTGCATGTGTGCATTGCATGCTCCACTGTGCTTGGACACTAGAGGCTGAATGAGTGCCGCTTTTTAAGCATTCAGCTCAGAAAGTATAGAAATCCTGTTGTCTGTTGCATGACCAGAGAGAGGGAGGGAGCATGAGGGCGAGCAGCAGAGAAAGAGGCATTGGGGACGCTTTCAGAAAAGCAGCTGTGAAAGGTTAAAGGTCAGAGGTGAGGCCTCTTACCCCTCCTTTGGGCTACAGGGTTGCCGTGACTCCAGGCTTTGTGCCGCCGACTCAGTGTTCTGCTGGAGCATAAAAGGCACACACACACACATACACACACACACACACACACACACACGTGTGGAGCACACTCTGCTCCCATCATCAACACTCTTGTTGCTCTGGCCTGCAGATGTTTTCTCTTCAGAGAAAGGTTAAAGGATGTTAGGTTTGATAGAGACTCACACACATTCCTGAGCTGCTAATGCTTGCCAGTAGGACATATGTTTCCAGTTGTAAGAATTCTCAACTCTCAACCCAAAGCAATGTCTTGAATCCAAATGTTTACTCACTTCAAAATGATGAAACCAACCAGATATTTAATGATTTGTTTACAGATTGAAAAAAAAAAAAACATGTTAAGACATTGCTACAATCTAAGAATCAAAATACGATTTCTGAATACATACTGTACTTATTGTATGTAAAGATTTAGATGTATATTTGGACTTTTATTTCACATAGTTATAGTTAGTGCTAGTTGTTTAAAAGTTAACTTTGACAGTTTATTATTATTATTATTATTATTATTATTATTATTACTCATTTTGTTATGTCTGGGTTTTGTTTTTTTTTGTATCTATGTTTCTTGCATCAGAATCATGGGAATATTTATTTTAGGATCATTATGTTTTAACTGATGCACTGTTCCTCATGTTGTGCATGCATATATGTGAAACTGTTCCAAGAAAAAAGGTTTGTTGAGGGGAAGGAAAGTCGTTAGGCTTTGTTTTTGGAGTCATTCTAAATTGACTCTAAATGTGACCGGTTTGAACTGTTTTTGCTCATTCTATTTGAAATGGCATTAATAAATCATGCACTTTCACCCATCACACCGGGTTGTTTACATCCCCACACCCTTTTTTGATGGATTGCTCAAATCCTCCTACTTCTCTGAAAAAGAGAGCTCGAGGCTTTGCCAAGTTCATTCGCTTTGCTTTTCAAAACAGTGCTGACGAATCATCAAGTAGAGTTTAGAGTTGGGTTGTACAATATGTTATTGTTAACTGTATTCTAATATAGACCTGTGTGCCACTGGAACATCTAATTAACCAATATACAAGTGAGCTCATTAAGATAGCACATTTTTGGGGTTAGACCATGTGGTTCTATAACCCGGAGAGCATTATTAGCCTTAATTAAAAAGATAATTTAAGAAAAACTGAGTTTGCTTTGCACCTTGTCTATGAAAAGACTTTCTGCACTTGTGACTCACCTTCTGTGTTCTTAATAGTCCTACATGGATTTAAAGATTCACCCTTACTTCACCGGGAAAATATAGATTTGTGCCTAAGAACTGCTGCTGTAATCATAAATGCCTGTCCTGTGCTCATTCCAAGACTCTATATAATAATTTGTAATAATTTAAAATCCCACTATCTAGTGTAACCCAGAAGAGGATGGGTTCCCTTTTGAGTCTGGTTCCTCCCAAGGTTTCTACCTCATATGTTTTCTCAGGGAGTTTTTCCTTACAACTCTCACTGCTGACTTGCTCATTAGGGATCTTAATATGCACCTAGATTGCTATGAAGCTGCTTTTTTACATCTATTGTTAAAAGTGCTACACTGTTAAAATTGAATTGAATTGGAAAGTACAGGTCCTGAGTGTTGCCTTCAATGGTGTATGTTCAATGGTGTCATGGAAACAAATTAATTTGGCTAGAAAATTAGAAATCCATCCATCCATCCATACTGGGCTGCCCAACATGGAAATAGAATGTGTTAGTAATGTTGATTGGCTGATGGCACCCTCTTCAAACCATGCTGTACTAGAACATAAAAAGAAATTCCATAACATTTGTTCTTTTATTCATTAATTCATTTCAGTAACTGTTTTATCCTGTACAGGAGTCACACTCATTCACAGTAAGTACAGTTAAATGTAGTCACGCCACCTACTAACATGTTTTTGGGATGTAGGAGGAAACCGGAGAACCCAGAGGACACCAACACGTAAAATGGGGAAAACGTGTAAAACTCCGCACACACAATAACCCAAGTTCAAGATCAAACCTAGGGATCCTTGAATAGGCAGATTTGTCTAGGAAAAATATAGAATAGAAAAAATATTTAATAGGAAAAACTTTTGCCAATCTTTAACCATGATACGTCAGAGGTTTTCCGTCTGTTTTTGCATGGCATATAATAATCCCAATCTATAGCGATATATTCACAGTATGCATTTTAATTTGTTTTTTTGAGCAGCTTTAGTTTAATAAAGGAATAAATTAAATCTTACCGTCTTACCAAGGAACCGCATCGGAGACATCTAGGGAAATCAACGTGCACTTGGATTGTGCTCTGTTTTTTTGGACAGGTTCAAACAGAAGGGTCAAAGCACACCATTCCTCATAGACATATGGAAATTAGGACCTAATTATATTTTGTACCAATACTGACGACAAAAGTTACACATCACGATGCGCTCTCATGCTTTTCCTCCTCACCTCTCTCCCCTCTTCATCTTTTCGACTTTGCCCAGGTGCATGTTGTACTGAGACTGGCGGACAGGCAGAAATCTCAAAGCAGGCATCTGATTACCACAAACACTAGCCTTAAGGGGGCTGCGTTGCGTCTCTTTGCAGTAAATGCATCTTTGTGTCCTGCTGTGCTGAGAGTATTCCTCTGAGACCTGTCTAAATGCCAGCTTTTCAGCATTCAGCCTTTCCCGTGTAGGACAAGGCTTGTTTTTTTGCGTCTGGTTGTTTTTAGAGATTTATGTGCCGTCATTTTTTTTTTCCCAGCACACATGGCAATGTCCAAAAGGCCCCAAAGGCAATTAGGCAACAGATAATTAACTTCATTGAAATGCATGCGTGAATGGCGGCTTTCTTTCTGCCACTGTTCTGTTCCTGCTCTCTCCATTCTAATGACAGCCAGTCATTCATAGAGGAAACTCTGCTTTTCCATGTAGACATTTTCATGATGAGCAAAAGTCTAAAATTCTGCCTGGGAAAGATAGTAGGAACTTCACAATGCTCTATTCAAGCCACGTCATTTCAGAAATGTGTTTGGTGAGAAGAAGCTTATGCTTTGGATGAATTGAGCATTGCATCACAACAGAAATTTCATCAGTGGAGCTCTTTTATTAAAAAAAAAAAAAAAAGATATTGCCTCGTGCAGATTATTTAAACTAGCTTATTGTTCATATAGTTTGGTATAAAGAGAAACCTTTGGTAACGCTCTGTATGAAAGCTCATAAGTAAGGAATATAACACAGTAAGGCATGCTTTGATTAAAATAAACAAATAAACATATCAATCAATTAACTAACCCGTGATAGGAAGGTGAAGTACACCTTAACACAAGCAGAGTTATCACGCTGAAGTTGATGATTTTCCTGTAATAGCACATCCTGATGTATTTTATTCGTTTTACACCACAGGCATTTTGCCCAGGATTAATTTATTAATAACTGACTTTATTATATATACCTCTGTATAATTCCCTTATCATGTTACCAAGAAACCCACAAAGTGTAACATTCTCAGTCCTGAAGACTTTCCTGCATGTTATAAAGTGCTGACCATGGAGCCTCCTTCCATAAAAGTTATATAAATGTGTCCTTACACAAAGCTTTGTCATAACAATGACAATCTGTTTATTATTAGCCCTAGAATAAGTCAGATGAATGAGCTGTAACAAAATGATAATGTTTTAGAAAAAGCACATTAATATAAACCTATAGTTTGTATTGGATATACAATAACTTAAGTTATAAATGTTTCTTATTATGCCATGCGGTCTAGTGCACACACCTTATAACTAATAATGTCGTGGGTAATTTTATAGCAGTTGCAATATTTATTGTCACTTACAGAAATAAATAAGACACATCCTCAAAGGTTATGAAAGAACTACATGATTTCCTTTTATTGATAAATCAAAATGCCTTCACATAGAATTGTAACATTGTGTATGCATTATGAATTCATTATAACATGCTATGATTTTATGTTATGATGAATCTCAGGTGTATGTCATAATTGCATTACAATCCATTTCAAGGTATTAAGTGTTGTACATGAATAATATGTTCATTAGGGGTCTCTTTAAAAAGCCCGATGTTTTTTTTTTAAGCATTTGTTCTAGCATAAATAATGTGCCAGTAAGAGCCAGGCTTCTAACTGCAGTAATCTCACCACAATTGTAGGAAGCTGTAAATTGGAGCTCCAAATGAGGTAACGTTTACATAACCTGCATCCACACCACTTTGATGTGCTTTGCCCTACCAAGCAACAGTTGTGAAACTTTTTTTTTTTGGTGGGGCAGACAGCGGCTCTTTCTTTCTCTCAAGGCGTTGCGGAGTTAACTGCCAGCGGTTTCGGTCGTTAGCTCCTCTAGTCGGCGTCCGTTACGACTGAGCTGGAGGTCGACCGCAACATCTTGCGCAGTGGTTGTGGATGTGCAGGGGGTGGAAGTCGGCATGGGCAACAGAGGCAGTATAGGTTTGGCTTATCACCAATTCACTACCACCGCAGTGAGATAGTTCCCCCCTTCTGCACCTCCCTGTACCAACCAGCTGTCAGGAGGAGCTTTTATCAGTGTTACTGGAAATCAAGTTCATAAATATCATTATAAGAGCCAGCATGTGTGCATTCACTCTGCATGTTTACCCATCATCTCTGTTTATATTATTAAACAGGAAAAAAGATGTTTAACGAACAAAATCTTTAAATAACCTTTTTCATCTGAATTAAAGTCACCAAAAAAAAATACCGTGAATGTTTTTCCTATATTAAAAAAGAAATTGCTTGATGTCGATTAACAACAGAAAAGAAACAAAACATCAACACTTAAATTTACACTTTAAATAGGCAAATTAATTAAGCGTACAATAATATTCTGGATATTTATTGAAGAGGTTTTTTTTTTTATTAACTTTTCAGCAATGGAAGTTATTTTATTAAAACTGTCATTAGATTCCAAGTGGCATTATTTGCAGGTATAATAACTTTGAGAATGGTGGGTTTCCACAATTGTAACAATATCAGAAATTCACAGATTTACCTGGATCCCAAGCGGTACCCGGACCCCACTTTGAGAACCATGGCCAAAGTAAACCAGCAATACAGTACATGGCCTGTACTTATGGTTATGTATTGAAACATTATTTATTGCATTATGCAACAACACTTACCTGAATGTTTATATCCCCCAGTTTCTATAATGAATGTGCCTAAACGGCTGCAATATTCAACTGCAACTTGGCCAGCCTGTGGAAAATCATTGAAAGCATACTATTCGTCTGAGGCTCAGCTATACTACTTACAACCTATAATCAGCCCATATGCAGCCTGTGTGTTTGTTCTCATAACGCAAAAGCCTACCATGACTTTCTCCTCTGCAGTTATTCTGCCTGCCATTGCTGGATCACCATAAGGATCTGCTAACTGAAACAACACATGGCTACGCCAAGTTGAAAACTAACAGAGCCATCCCTGAGTCATAAGAGCTGGCTGAGGGGCTCAGCTATAACAAACCTGGAGTTAAATTTAAGAATCAAGCTTGTTCAAAGTTCACCAGTCAGAAGGCATTCATCATTGTTGTCTAGAGTTTTACCAAATGAACAACACAAAAAACAATCCGACATTATCAGTGACTTGCTATCAGAAGGCAGATTCCTAATTAGGCAATATTTTTAGTCTTTTAATTGGAAGTTTCAAGTCCATAATGCCCTACTGGATTTTCCCACCAAGTACCATGGTAGCAGAAAATGTTTAACCCTTTCATTCAAAGTCTAAACTTCTGCCTCTGTCTTCTACTGTATAGTGAATGTTTAGTCTATTCAATTTTACTTTCACCTCGAAACTAATTTTGAGAAAAAATGATAGAGTAAGTAAGTCATTCACTTTCATTACACCCAAGTCTATAGTTTATAAGTCTATAGTATAGAAAGCTTATTGTCCAAAAATGAAAGCTTATCTTTAATTATTTTTTTATCTGAGAAGACATCTAGGCTTAGCTCATTTATACACACCACCCTTACAACTGAGGTTCCTTATTTTGGCCAAATTTGACATCAACATCACATGTTATGCCTTATTTATGTAAGGTATGACAAACTATCAACACTTACCAACTTCAGTGATTCTAGGTTTTAATCTTGGGGAGCAGTTAGGCCTTGAAAAATGAAGTGAAATCAATGGGAGAAAACGAGGGATGAAAAAAAAAACAGAACGCAAGAGTGACAGAGGTATGGAAAGTGGCAGAGTGCTTTATATTGCCCAGCTATATTATCAGCTGTATTGCCCAGAATATGTCTAGTAAGTTTGCAGGTATTATTTTGAAAATTGACTATGTGGGAACAGTTTGAATAGTATAACATATAGTGGGATTAAAAAAAAAAAGTCATAGACACCGTGCCAGTTACAAGACCTATGCAACAAAGTTTCTATGTTAAACATTTTTTGATCCTGGAATAAGAATAATAATAATAAGAAGAAGAAGAAGAAGAAGAAGAAGAAGAGGAAAAAGAAGAAGAAGAAGCCAAGGGATAATTTTATACAATAATAAGCAGTTCCTCCATATTTTCACCAGCCATTTTTTTCTCTTGACTCACTAGACCATGGCTCATAAATTCACTCATCAACACTTACCTGGATAGCGTCGTCACAAAGCAAAAGTAACTACTACTGTAAGCAAATGCATCTTTCCTCTTCAGTGAAATGGTTTTTCCAGCACGTGAATTTTATTTGGTTTTGTTCTGCTGCTTTAAATGAAAAGCATAAAAAGCTTAGATTTTTTTGGTGCTTACTTTACCTCTATAGCAAGTGGTCAATTACAAATGCTAAAAATTACAAATGCTACAGCTAAACCACACTTACTTCTACAACATCAAAACCATTTATGGAGAAAAGGATATTTTAATGTGTGTTAAACTTAACTTGTCATTTTGCAGCATAATGGTTATGGAACTAAAGCTGCAAAATAAGTGATACTTCCTAGCATAATCATCTATCATTTTGATGTGGAGCTGCCATATAAAAGTAACTGATTTTGCCATGGAACATTACTCATCATTGTTATTATCTTGTGCCATTTCAGTTTTGGTGAAGGAACTGCCACAATGACTACAAACCACATTCATCTCTGAAGAAAAAAATGACAAATGTCTCATCAGTCATTCCTAAATATCTTCTCATGCATTTGAGTGAATAATGACATTGTAGCAAAGTGTCCCAAATGCTGTTTTTGTTAAACCCATGTACCTCAAAGATTTGTGCACTTCGTCCGTCACCAAACTGTGAAATTGGAGAAGGACTGCAGGGTTTAGGGTACCATTTGTGACAGGAGCTAGCAGGACATTTGTTGGTCTTTGCCAAGCAAGAAAGAGAAAGCCTCAAACAGACAGTTGAGAAGTAGCTTTTAGTACTCCTTTTTTAGTAGTCCAATTTGTGACCTTTGGTGCTTTTCATTTTCCGCTACACATCCTGTGCCTCCATCCAGGCAGGGGGTAGTGGTTGTATTCACTACACTTCTCATCTCTCCTACTGTTTTCTCTTGCTGAACATGCATGTTGACTTAGCAGGCTGAAGGAAGTTGTGCCAAGCTCGGGGCTCAGCAGTGGGGACTCCAAGAGAAAATACATATCAGAGGAGGTATTTGAAGACAAACATGAGGTCACCTCCACAGAGACAGGCCAAAACCCCAGAGTTGCCAGTATTTGTTTTTCCAAAGCAAGCTCAGCAGTGTACCCAGGTGTTCATACAGTAAAACACTTACAAAAAGCAGAAAGCAGACTCAGCACAGTCATTTTTAACTAAAGACCAAGGTGTACAACAGGGCTCATGAATATTTTGATTGGGGCAGAAATTGCAATTTTGCATGTAACAGCAATGTTTAAGCCCCCAAGGAACCAAAACCAGTTCATTCTTTCTAATAAGGTAAATAATCCTTCCATCTATTATTCATACTACTTATCTGTTAGGAGATATGGGGAAGCTGGCACCAGCTGACTTTTGAGAGATCGCCAATCTATTGCAGGGCTAACACAGAGACAAACAACCATTCATACTCACACCTATGGGCAATTTAGAGTAGCCAGTTAAAATACTCTGCATGTCTTTGGGCTGTGGGAGGAAACCTTAAGCAGCTGGAGGAAACCCAGACAGGCACTGGGGGAACATACAAACTTACAGAAAGGTAACCCAGGTTCGAACCCAGAACCTTCTTGCTGTGAGGTACTGTGATGCTAACCCCTGCGCTAGTGTGCCGCCCTAGGTAAAGCATGTGCAGTGTAATGTTTTAATACTTGGTGTCATTCCAGCGTCAACTTTTACTTCACCAAGATAAATTCAGTATAAATTGGACAGTCCTAATGTTGAGTAAAGCTTGCATAACCTTTCCTCCCACCAATCACAAGACTGATGTTGCTTCTATGGTCTCTTCCAGTCTGTGCAACCAAACGCTAACAGTAACTCTGCTTGCTGCTGGGCTGTATCACAGAGCCTCATTATTGATTATTTTCCTATAACAGCATGCTGCGAGAGTTTTATTTCATACTGATCAGTGTAATAAACGGGAAATACAGAGGCCGTTAACAGGCAGAGTTATTTCATTTCCAAGCACCCTACAATTAACGGATGCAGGTATTTCTTCAGGATGACAGTAAACAATTAGTAGGCTATAAATAATACTGAAGATGACAGTTCATAAAACATTATATGGTAGAAGAAGATGAATACAAAGTAAATAGTGGTGAGTGTCTGTGTATTGTTTTAAACTTTTGTGCTTCTGTTTTTGTGGAATAGGATATCAATCTAAATCTAGTTGAGTAGTGAGTTTAGCCGATATTGGAGCAGTTGTTTATCATGGCTATTATTTATCTTTTATTGAAACTTTTCTAAATGAAACAGCACATCATACAGAAAGCTTGTGTATCTCCATTAGGTCTTCATTCCTTTAACACAAAATGATCATTTTAGCATTGTTTGAAAAAGGAACCTGGAACATCCTGGACATTTTGATGTAAACAACACAAGGTGCTGCTTCATCTCCTTCTTAATTAATGACTATGCAGGTTTGGGTGTTTTTATGCAGGTAAGCTTCATTACTCATCCTTTTCTGAAGAAAATTATTTCTCGCAAGGATTTCCATCTAACGAGGCTCTGTCAGACTGTAGATGAGTGCGAAGAGCAAGCACAATAGAAGATAAAGACTTTTTTCTGTTTGAACTTGAGGCCAGTGAGGCCAGTCACAGCAGCCGTCCATGACGTGAGAAAGGACGTGGAGTTTGCAGGAGGACCCCAGTGAAAATATGAGCACTGTGAGGACGGATCATTTATCAGCCCGAGACAGTCATACTGTTCAAACCAGATATACTTCATGAACCACGTCCTTGCTCTTACGGCAAACCTGAGCACACAACAACATTGCAAAACGCTGAAAGGCTATCAATGGCTAGAACAAAACATTACTGACTAGATTCTTCGACATAGGTTTCTACGTTCTCTCTGTAGTTTTGCACATTTCTATCCCATCCTATTCATCAAATACTTCTTATGAGTGACATTAGAGCATGAGATTTTTAGTCTGCAGCTTGAATTCATTGCGATAATATTAACTACACACGCAGTGGATATTGCTTTAATACTATAACATTTAAATTATTCACAGTGATTGGACTTGCATCTCGTTTACCTTTTGCTTCCTTTTCCAAACAGTTTTTTACTGTTAAAAAAAAAAAAGATCAGCCCAGTTTGTTATGAGGCTTCTTTTAGGAAACAGGATGTGACCATTTGACCAACTGCTCCCTCCAGTCTTGTCTAGACCTCAATAGGAAGTGTATGTGCCAACAGCAGATGACTGGTGTGAGTAACACAGTAGCACACAGTCGTAACAACACATTAGTAATGGTTCAGATTAAATTCAGGCTCACGGGCTATTAGCAACATAAAGAATATAGGACAGAAGTTTAAGAGTAACTTCTGTTGCCGTGGAAACATTTCACCGTTGCGAAGAGTAATGTGTTCGGATTTCGAGACAAAAATTTTGTTTTTAGTATTTAGTCATGGTAATATACAGTTCAGTGGAAAACCCATCTAAAAATTCTGAGTGTGTGTAGGCGTAGTTTTATTTTATATCTTGGTGGAGATAAAATGTCCCCAGAAGGATAGGAAGACCTGAGTGCTCGTATGGTGACATTTGGCTTTGTTACAAAAACTGCAGCTTTAATTTAAAAAGATTTTTCAAAGATTCCCTTTTTGTTTACTGAGGTTATGGTTCTGATTAGATTTAAATGTTTTAATAGCTATGTTAAAGTGTGAAAGGTTACGCAATTCCACATTTATTATTACACAAAGTATTACACATTTATTCACAAATCATCTCAATTTTATTACTCATGTATTACTATGTGTATATATATATATAGTATATATATAATATATGATTTTACTGAAGAATCCCAGTATCACTAAGATACTGTGAACATCCAGAGGCAACGCATCAAGAAAGCATATCAGATTATATGACAGAAATTATCTTTATCTAAGACCTTTTATTCTTGCTTCCAATCGCTTTGTTTACATACAGATATAGAACTTGGCTTACCGCGATGTCTTCACACGTGATAACTGTTCGCAGGCTAAAATCATGTCACAGGTTGAACACTGCTTATATAAATTTTGCACAAACATTATTCTTTTATATCTTGATTGTCATGATGTCTTGATATCACAATGCTTGCACAGAATTCCCCTTTATAAATATCCATCCCATGTCAAATTATGAAAACTTTCAACATCCTGCTGCACGCGCTTTAATGCAAGTGTGTTTGCATGTGTATGTGTGTGTGTGTGTGTGTGTGTGTGTGTGTGTGCTATAAATGACGCCTCGGTCCAAGCCACATCACTACACCACTTGCACAGCATTTGGTTAAAGCCATAAACATGCATTCAGGCATTTCAACTGCAGTCTTAGATCTTTAAACAGCATCATTTAATGGTTATTAGTGTTGTTCACTCTTAGCTTTAGGGACATGTACTTAATGATACGCTAGAAAATATCTTTAAGCAAGAATTAACCCTCACAAATGCGGCCCAACTCAATGCCACAAGAGTTTTTTGAAGCAAAAACATTTAAAAAGGAAACAACATGCAATCAACACATCCTTAATCAAGTTTCAGAGCAGAAGACTATGCTGGAATAGTCAAAACACATGAGCATAATACTCAACTGCTCTTCCAAATGCATTTAAACAATTAACGTTCCTGTCCACACAAAGGGTCAGCTCTCATATGTTATTATTATTATTATTGACTTTCGTCTGTTACGTTTGAATTCAGAAGCCCGGGGCCCATCGAGCTACCTTGGAATTCCTTCACAGATTGTCCGTGTATGAGATAGAGAGATGAATGGGGGTTCTAGGGATTGTTTTTGGAAAACTGAACACCCTTCCCCCTACTCACTCTCCCCAGAGTCCATTTCAGGATTTTGTGGATCAGTGAGCTAAAGCTTGGAGAAGACTGAAAAGAAAAAGAAAGGATAATGTGCTGAGGGATAGGGGAGGGGGTGTCATTGTGTGGAACCTACACAGCTTACTAAATCCACGTCTCAGCGGCCAATGTGTTTGCTTTCCACTTCTGTGCCACAGTAACCCACTACCATATTCAAAATTCCTCTACAGAAATCAGAGCAGCTCACCACCTGTTCCTCAGTGTGACTGCATTTCTCTGGGAAAGAATCTGGTCTCATTTTTGAACAGATTTCTGTTAGTCTGCTTATATATATATATATATAAGATATAGATGGATGGATGGATGGATGGATGGATGGATGGATGGATGGATGGATGGATGGATGGATGGATGGATGGATGGA
>JAQQZR010000037.1:18988336-19000560 GCA_030068235.1 Notoglanidium macrostoma | reverse complement strand
CTACTCTAAATTGCCCATAGGTGTGAATGCGAGCATGTGTAGTTGTTTGTCTGTGTTGGCCCTGTGGTGGACTGGCGCCCTGCCCAGGGTGTACCCCGCCTCTCGCCCGAAGATGCTGGGATTGGCTCCAGCTTCCCCGCCACCCAGCTGGATAAAGCGCTATAGATAATGGATGGATGGATGGATGATCATTGTCAAACTGCTGTCATATAAAAGGAATAAAACACTGCAGGACTTCAGAAAATAATCCACTTTAGGGTGGTAACAGCAGCTACACTTTACTCACCAGCGAACCGTTGATTATTTTCCAATAACAGCACACCGTGTATCATGTTTTATTCCGTACCTATCAAGTAACTGAGCAGTGTTGAGAAAGACTGCGTTGTTCAATTTAAAAATTCATAATCAGAGATGGAAAAAAGCAATATAATGTCATTTGTTGTTGGGTTTTTGTTTTGTCTGAAAACGTAAAATAGTTAGTCAAAATTATACCTGGAAGAATTTGAAAGAGTTCACACTTACAGTAAATATACTTAAGTAAACACAAAACCACTGTAAAACCTGTAAATTTGTATTCACATGAAAGTCATATGGAAAGTAACATGTAAATGCTGAGGTTTGGAGAAGGGTTTAGCTTTGCACCTTTACTTATGGCTCAGTCCACAATCAGAAATAATCAAATCAACCCTGTTCATTCAGAATCATATAATATTTCTTAAACAGATCACTTTCAAGTAACTATACATTTTAAAGTAAGTATATTGCAAGATGAGCAAGTGAAACCAATAAACCACCTTTTATTGATTTGATATAATCATTTTTCTCTATCCAGTCCTATTTGCACACATGGACACATTTAAACATATGAAAGATATCAGATCAACTATGTACCTAGTGTTAACAATCTGATTACTGGAATAAAATCCAGGTACTGTATGTATCAAAAATCTTAAAATCCTGTTACAATTTAAGATATAATATGCAGTATTGTTTACTAACTGTGTGTTGTGGAGTGTGCATAGTACTACATTCATGTTAAATGAGGCTGCTGGTCAGTGTGTGTGTGTGTGTGTGTGTGTGTGTGTGAGTGAGTGTGAGTGAGTGTGGGAACTGCTTTGTAACTTATCCCCAGAACAGAGGTGGCACACACACACACACACACAAACATACACTGTCTCTGCAGGCCTTCTGCTTCTCATATTGATTGAGAAATGGGGTGGAGTTTACACTTCTGGACCATCCACTGACCCTAAAACCATTCATGCCACTGAAGCCTCGTCCTGTGTGTCCAGGAGGAAATATAGCCCCACCCCCCTACTCTGGCCTTCTCAACCCCCTTCCGTCCATCCAGACGTGTTTATGGCCTGAGCCGGCAGCGCAGGACTTCTTTGACTCTCCAGCCCGGCATATGGAGGCTCGCAACAAAAGGACTCTTGTGAAGGAGGACACAAAGAAGAGTGATCCATTTCCCACAAGGGGAGGAGTCACATCAGCAATAAAGCACAACTGACATGCTGAGTGGGATATGTTATAGGAGGAGTCTTGAAGAAAGGGGCGTAGACAGGATGTGTCACTCATTCTGCTAGGATTTAGATATGTTGTTTATGTTGAATTGAATGAGCTCATTAGTTGATTTATCTGCAACTGAATGTGAAATATATTTAATACATGCCTTTAATTTGCCTTAAAATAAAATTTTTTTTTATATATTTTACTAGCTTAGAGTTATATATGCAAATAAAATATCTACATATTTGTTTTTCCTGACCTTAAAACGAATATAAACATGACTGATCGAGCCGATAGCCGTGAAAAATAAAAAAAAACATTATTTGAATCATGATCCTGTGATTTGTAAGTACATGGAACGTACGAATGAATGTGCGAAGAGAAAAGAAGTGGAATGACTGAAATAAAAGGTTTAGAAATGATCTTTTTCTGAACTAGAAATTGTATTTGGTTACAAATGAAACATGAACAAGATAAACCTATTGGTGTAATATGGTTCAAATGAAACACAAATGAAACCTAACGGTTTTAAATTTCAAACACTGCAGGGTTTTTTTTTTCTTCACCATTGCTTTACTTTTTAATTTAGCAGTGTCTTTGATTTATACATTAAATTAAAAACATCAAAAGCATATGCTAAGTGGGCCATTATCTCCTCTCATTTAAGAACCATTGAGGCTTTACAGTCTTAGGCAGAAACATTTGGAATTAATGGTGGTGAGGAGAAAAACAACAATATCTGCCATCAATCAGTCAGAGAACTGGTCCAAGCCTCATACTTACAGTTAAATCACTCAAACGGCTACAGTGTGTTCACTGATAACCAGACTGAGTTTTTTTTCTGGGTTATGTAAAAGACCCATAAATGACAGGGTAACAGTCACATTCCTTCCTGTCTGATGAAAAAAAAAAAAAACTGTCACCAAACAACGGCGAACAGCTAAAGAGTTTCAGCTTCCATCTGGTAACCACAGCAGCATAAATTCTGTACTTTCCTTTAAAGGGCTCCTATATAAAATGTATATTATATACATTTGACTTATTTTAGTTAGAGTGATAGGAAATCACAACCCATGATTATAATAATTATTAACCTATTTGACTAATCCCTTTAATCGAATGGCTTTAATCCAAACCTCACTAACTCAAAGCAATGTGATTGTAAACAAACAGGCCTACAAATAATGTCAACTTTATTAAGATCTATGGACCAGTGGAAAATTCAGGAATTAGAAGCCTCTGTGGCTCCAAATAGACAAAATATTGTAAAATAATGCACACGAAACAAATCTATACTGAAGAGAATATATTTCAAATTAAATTGTACCTGGCTACAAGATTGAGAGCTTCAGAATAAAGAATTTCTGAACCCGACTACGCTATGTTATCATTGCAGAAGGGAAAAATGAACACTGAAGTGAATCTCGAATCAATGGATTGCTGAAACTGTTGACATATTGTGGACAGAAAAATCTCTCACTAACTAATCATGCTACAAAGAGTCTATTTGTCTTTCTCACTTTTGTTAGCTCAGTGTGCTCCCACCGCCCAGTCTAATCATTAACAATTCCCCTCAATCCTCCTCTGCCTCATTAAAGATTCAGGCCTGGACCCTGTGACTCAGGCGCTCGGGTGTGTCTCACACTTGGTAAGCTATGACATGGCTAAAGAGCAAAACAGCATCCGCATAATGCTATTGTTGAACGAGCGAGCACCGTGGATCTCTTCAAGTCGCTACAGCCAGAGCAGACCTCCAGGAGGCCTTTGTGCCTCATAATTGTCTTTTTCGAAGCTGGGGCATCCCAGTGTCCTTCTCTTTTCTCAAGAAGGTGTTGGTGTGTCCATTTTCTTTCCTCTTTTCATGCCTTTTAACATTTTGTTTCAAGCGTTTCCATTCAACGCTACAGACAGCAACACCTGCAACCAAATTCCCACCGGAAATCTGCCAGTTTGAGCATTTGGTTTTTAAAGGGAGGGAATATGTTAAATGAGCAGTGTCTAAAAGTCAGTAGTGCTTTAAACGGCCATCAGGCTCCTATCACTGTTTGTGACAAAGACAATGGCAGTTGCTTGTTTTTGTCCTCTGGCATTCAAAAGGATTTTAATCTCCTCTGCCGACGCTTTGCCACAAACAAATACAACCCCCAGATTCAGTTGCTTGTCTCTCAGGGCAAATTAAACATCCCTGTGCTTTATCTGCCAGAAGTGAACAAGTGTTCCCTTGGATAGTGGACTATTCATGCTGCCTGATCCCTCCAGTAACTGAACTGGAAGAGGTGTTGACACTACCCTTTGAGATAAGGCCTTATTGTGTTGAAGGGACAGTGTTGCTTATAGAGTAGAGCTTCTTATGCTAACATTTACAGTGTATTTTTCCATAGGGACAGTGGTCAGAGAGCTTGCATCATCTGGAAAAACAGTGGAAGAGAAAAAAAGCAAATTTGGATGTAAGCTAACATGTATGATAAGTTATAATGATGTCTCACTAGATCAGTGCATCCATTTAGCAATAACCTTGTTTCAACCTAAGACTATGAGCAAACCACAAAACTTTTCCAATTTAGGAGTCTGGAATCTCTCCAAAGATGTTTTGTGACAAAATCTAATCTGATCATTTAAAATTTGGCCGACTGACCTGCATATATGCCTATCCTGAAACTGCTCTTTACTTCAACAGTGACAAAAAAAGCTCAAGAAGCGTGAAACCGAGAGAAAGGATGTGATACTTTATAACAAGGAATGAATAATAAAGTGCAGTCAAGGGGGGTCATGGTGCATCATGCTGCACCGTTATGAAATACTTTGCAGTTTACCTTATCAGGGCCGAGCCAGGTCGCTTATGGACGCCCATTTCTGAGATGACTAGACTATATGACTGAGACTACCCAGATGAACTCCTCATCAGATACTGTAAAAAACCCAGTAGAGGCAAAATGATGGAGGGAGAAAATAAATGTGTTGGGGAAAAGATATAACACTTTCAGTAAATTGCCTTAGAGCTGAACAAATCATACAGGGATAACACTAAAGAACTGGTGCAGCTGATGGTAATGTTTGTGCAAGAATGTGCCTCTTAGCTGAGCCACTAAGATATAAATGATCAAGCTCAAATTCTTATACAAAAATATAATGGTAATAGCGCTACATAGCCCTATTGTTTGCTTCCACAATTAAAAATATATATATATATAAAAAAAAACTGTGAAATTGAGGAGCTGAGTTAAAATAAAAAAATTGGCTAACATTAGGTAATATTTTTATTTACTTTGGTAAATTAAGTCATCAGCTTATTAGTGTTGCAGCATATGTATTATATGTTTAATTTAGAATTACATAGATATTGTGACTATGGGTCAGTATTATTTTGATATAAAAAAAAAAAAAGGTTTAGGCTACTAAAAAGGAATAGCTTATACTGTTGTAATATTCAAAGAGAAAGAAAAGCTGATTTTTCTGATTATTTAATAGAATAACACGTGCTAAAGGTTTTTAGTGCCCAAACATATAAATAGTAGCTATAAATAATCACAATTAGCATTTTAGCTGCTCCTAAAGCCCTAAGCCCTACTTTATAAATACAGTTCTAAGTAGTGAATTGCCTTACAGCTGAAACACCAGAACACTGGAGTCACGCTGTACTTTATACAATACTTAATGGCTTATAATGAATTATAATTAAATTAGACTAGTTAAACGCAATTTCTGATGCACGACACGGTTCACAATGGAATAGAAAACTTTCCTGTGTTTCTAAGTGCATATAATCCTCAGGTGTTAGCAGGTCAAGAATACCTAGGGTATACAATGCAAATTCAAAATGATGATATGGTAAATCACTTGAAAGAGGCAAAGACTGATTCAAGTTGTGTGTTTTAATACAACAAAAGTGAGTGAGACTGAGAGAAGAGTGTAAATGGATCCCTCGTCACACTTAAAGGGGCGTGAAATACCATCTGACCAAAATGTGGGTGGGGTTCCAAAGTTCCTGCTTATAAAAGGGGATTCCAGCAGATGGGAGGTAGAGCGTAGGAGTACCTCACACCCCAGTCCTCAAGCAACTTCATACTTTCTTGGTTGCAGTTTCTTAGGCCTATTGCTTAAGGCATCTTCGCAATGCCATCAAATCTTCTTACACCTTTCCTTGAGTTGGATGATGAATTTTGCAAGGTGAGTAATCAGCAATGCTTTAATTCAATTATTTTTTTGTGCACGAATGCAGTTCATGTAATTTTCTTTTGCAGTGTGTACTTTCTACATGTATGTCTTTTACAGTATGTACTTTCTATATACTTTCTACAGTATGGAACTTGTCTATATGTCTTTTTGGATCTAAAATGTTTGTTTTTGGTCGACAAGTCTAGCAATTATTCGGCTTTTCACGCAAAAACAATACTTTTGATACAAAAAGAAAGCATTGTAGAACTGTAGAAGGCTTAGGTGATTCTCATACTCAGTCTGGACAGTTATAGTGAAGGTATGGAGTTGTTTGGTACCAATAGTTCTGGTTATGCCCAGTACCTAACGAAGTGAATGAATTCAGTTGTGTCTGATTAAAACTAAAGCACTATGCAACTTTATTCAGCTTTGTGAAAGCTTGCAGTGTTGCCAAGTGGTCAGTATTTCTTACCAATTGGAGTTAGGGTTGAAATGGGGAAAGGTGATGAAAATGGTTGGAGTCTGTAGTGGAAAAGAGTAATTGTACTAGTGATTTTGCTGAAGATCTGTCAACCTTGCTAACAATTCTGTGTATTAAAAAATCGTAACCTCTTAAACTTCTCTGTCCTTCAGACTTTTCAGAGTCTAGAAGTGCAGGATGGGTCACGGCGCACTGTCGGGTTCCAGCGCAGACATTCCCTGTGCCCGGTCACACTTCCCAATTCCAAATTCAACATCAGTGGAGGAGTCATAGACCCTACAGATGACCTCTGGTCTCTCACAAGCATTAACAATCAGCCCTGGAGCCGGGAGCAGCTTCCGCGCTCTGCCCTACAGCGCATTCCTTTCCGGGCTGACCGCTCCGTGAGTATGATTGAAGGACACATTGAGTCCACCCTACCGCCTCCACCGGGCCTGAGTGTCTCCCCACCAGGCCTGGGCATCTCCCCGCCCTCCCCAAGAGCAACGCCGGTGCCTGCTGTGTCTGCACGCTACAAAACCGAGCTCTGCCGCACCTTCGAGGAAAGCGGAGCGTGCAAATATGGTGCCAAGTGTCAGTTTGCACATGGCGCCGAGGAGCTG
Source organism: Notoglanidium macrostoma (assembly GCA_030068235.1). NCBI lineage: Eukaryota > Metazoa > Chordata > Actinopteri > Siluriformes > Auchenoglanididae > Notoglanidium > Notoglanidium macrostoma. The sequence goes on along the minus strand of JAQQZR010000037.1, from coordinate 18,993,813 downwards.
CGTGGCCTGAGCAGGCACCCCAAGTACAAAACCGAGCCATGCCGCACCTTCCACACTGTGGGCTTTTGTCCATATGGTGCGCGCTGTCACTTCATCCACAATGCTGATGAGCAGCAGCAACAGCAGCAGGCCACAAACACCAACAGGGAGCGCCCCCGGCTGTTGCGCCAAAGTGTCAGCTTCGCCGGCTTCTCTTCCCGAGCCACCATGGTTGCTTTCCAGGCCCTGCCAGACCCACTAGCTTTCACCAGAGCGGCTTCTGTGTCTCCTCCACCGTCATCTTCCTTTTCTTGCAGCCCTGATCTACCATCTCCCCCACTGCTGCCGGAGCACAGAGTCTTGAAGCACGGCTTCGGGTTCACATCAGATATCCCGATCAGTGACCGGATTGCGGCTCTGCAGCGCAGCGCCTCAGCGGACTCGCTCTCTGATCACGAAGGCTACTCGAGCTCCGGAAGCCTAAGTGGCTGTGACTCGCCTGGTGTAGAAGGATGCAGGCGTCTGCCCATCTTCAGCCGCCTGTCTGTCTCAGACGATTAATTAAAGATCTGTGCATATTGCATATTGGCCTTGATTTGTTATAGAATTTGCTTTTTTTTTAACTTCTTTATCTGATGCATCAAACTTTACGCAGAACAGTCCATAGTTTTGAATTGACACCCGTAGTTTTGACAACCACACGTTACCTAGAATTCGTGTTATCGTACATGACTATAGTATTCATTTATTACCTGATAAGTGTTAATCTGACACTGTGGCTTTTTTCTGTGTACAAATGTATACTGTTGTATACCAGTTGAAACTGTACTGGGTATTTCACTCTAGATTCACACAGTTTTGGGTCTCCTAGATGCAAGGAAAAGTTCTGAGAACCTTCCTGTACCCGTTATGTTTGGAAAGTGTAAAGAATTAAGCAATAATACAGATGAGCATGTCCCACTACATGCACACATCTGTGGTTTAACCAAAGCTGAACAACTTTAGTCTATATTTAGCTGTAGGCCGGCCCCTAACCTTGAACCCAGACGTGTACTGTAAAAAAAGTGTAGCCTTTAGTGAAGGCATTTTATAAATTGATAGTTTTACAAAGTAGTTTGAATCAGTTTCTTGTCTAAGATTCTATTTATTGCCCATTTTTATTCTTTCGTGATTGCATTTTGATAGAATTTTTATGCATTTTTACACAGTGAACGCATCTCTTGAGTTTGCTTTGTTTGAGATATTTCCCAGCTTTAAGTGAGACCAGCAGAACAGACTCTGAATGTAGAAATCTCAGGATCGTAAGTGATAAAACTCCACCACTTTCTAATATGCTTCTCTTACGTTCACTGAGATCAGTATTTGGGCTCAATCATTACAAACAAGTGTGTGTGCATCTGCATGTGCGTGCGTGTGTGTGTGTGTGTGTGTAAGTGGCAGTGTGACAATGTATCAGGAAATAGTGCTACACCATCTTAGTCTCTTGCACTGTCAATCTGTATTATAGAGACAAAAGATGCCATGTTCTTTGCAATGTATACATGCAGGAAAAAAGTACATTTTCTGACTTTCAGTAAAAGCTTACGATTTAGTATTTCCTTTTTTAAAAAGAAAAAAAAAAAATACCTGCAAGTTCCTCTCTTAGTTGCATGTGTAAGCTATTGCCTTTTGTTAACTTAAACTTATTTATTTTTTGATTTTTTTTTTTTTTCAGTGCAAGAAAAGAACAGTATAATGTGCTATGATTTTCGTATTGTGTTGTTTCATATATAATTTAAATGGACTGTTTACATTCCTTTGGGTTGTGATCCCTACTTTATAATATATTGTTGATTGTTTTGAAATAAACTTTCAGAAACTTTACATTCAACACGAGTCCGGTTCATACTTATTTCAAAAATTCTTTTAAAACATGTCTCTTCATTGACACACATTACTAAACAGCATTCTCATATATATTCCATGCCAGAAGTGAAAACACTCGACAGCTGGACACACACACACACACACACACACACACACACATGCAAACTTCAAGATGAATGAACAGATGAGGGCTTTTGTGCGTAGTCTGACTCTTTGTTTCAACTCTTTGTGCATAGCAGACTTAGAAACATCCCACTGTCACTCCTCCAAAGACAATCGTTCCTTCCTTTCTTTCTGGTCACAGGGGTCGGAGACCGTAAATAAAATCTAGGGCCACTTCGCCCTGCATGGCTCTTTTGTGAGGCAACTTTCTCTTTTTTAACAACATCTGTATGCTAATGTAGTGACAGAAGGGAAGGGGCGATTTGCAAGTCTGTTGGAATGGTCAGGAAAGATTACTATCAACAGTGCAGCAATACAAAATAAAGAAAAAGGCTTGATATATGGGGGGTATGATGAAATACTGTGATAACGAAATCTGAAATAATTATACTCATATGCTAGGTATTTCTATCAGACTTAATTAAGTCACCTACTATGAATTTAAACACTATGAATTCAGTGCAACGAATGGTCATTTATATTCAATACAGCATTTATTTTCTTGTGTGCCCGGGAAACTTAAAATATATTATTGCATGTTATATCTTATTTCAAAAACAGTGTTACGTATTTGTAATGTCAATATAAAAATATGAAATTTCTATGCCAAAAACCATAATACCGGGTTTTATGGATACCATAAAAGGTTATTAGTGGAATTTCTTTCCTTCTTAATGCATTTGAGAGCAACAGTAAATAGTAAATGATAAAAATACAGTAAACAGCCCTATAGAACAGCTATAGTAATCCATATTAACAAGGCACACGTGTTCACGGAAAAGCGTTCCAGGTGACGACTTCATGAAGCTGGGTAAGTTAATGCCGATTGTATCATCACGGGAAATGGTGGCGACTTTGAAGAATCTGAAATATGAAACATATTTTGTTTTTTTGGGGTTTTTTTACACTTTTTTGTTTACCACATCATTCTGTATATGCCATACGTGTTGCTTCATAGTTTTGATGCATTCAGTAATGTTTTACAACGTAGAAAGCTAGAAAAATAAAGAAAAACCTAGGAGAGAAGATACACCTGAAAGAGTAGGTGTGTCCAAACTTTTGACTGGTAGTGTATATCTAAGCGGATAAACTACCAGCATGTCCTTACTATGCAATCTAAAATGGCTGTATATTTTGTATTGTTATAAACAGTGAAATTACTAGAATATTAAAAAAATGGAAAATAGAAAAATGTGCATTTTATACAGAATACTTGCCTGTATAACCTGGAAGTGCCTCCAATTAAATAGTGTGATGATATGGTCCACACTCATTAAAAATTATAAGAAAGAATAAAATCCAAATAATTTAAATAAAATCATGCATAAAATATGCACTCTGTTGATGGAACACATTAAGAGGAGCATAGCTGGCATAGCTGGAGTAAAAAGCATACTTAGGCTGTTTGTTTACATTTAGACCAAATTGCTTACAATATTTCCATGTGTCCCAGCATATTTTATTATTCTAATGGATTAAACTTAAGGCGTGGTTGTTAAATTATTAATGAAGTTATCTGAAAGAATCTTTCAGATGCGTTACGGCAGCTCAAAGAGTTAAAAGGAAAGTAATATACAGTTGATCAGTTGACCACTAGAGGGCAAACACAAGATGCTTAATTCTTGGAAATTCCAGTAAAAGTAGTAGTTGTTTGCTTACACAATCACACATGATACTATATATACTGTAGATCCTATTGCTACATTTTAACACACTCTTTAAGGCTAAGAGCATCCGACTGAATTATAAAAGTTTAAAAAAAAAATTCTAGCAATTTTTCCTAATAAAACAATTCAGGCACTGATGCTGAATATACTATTTAACAGAATTTTTAAATGATCATTTTTCAAACATGGAAAACAGACACTCTGGTCAGGAACTGTGATATTCATTTGTATGCTTATCATACCTTAATTAATAAAATTCCACCCTGTGTTATTACCTTGCATAGCATTGAAAAAGTGTTCACATCATTTTATCTAGTGGTTCCCAAGCCTGTTTCTCCTCTGCATGGACTCCATCTGTTTGCAGCATTCGAAAGCTAAAGATGGGGGGGATCCAAACATCTGTTGATAGAATGAGCCATAATCAAGAGCTTGAGAGACATCTGGTGGCTGGGTTTGGAAAGAAACATTGAGCTGAGTCATTATACACAACAGCAGCAGTGTTACTGTAGTAATCTAATGCAAAGATAAAATATTAAATGAAATGTAGTAAAGGCTAAAAGTTCATTCAGTCTATTGCAAGGATTCACACACACACACACAAGCACATGCACACGTGCACGTACACACACACACACATACTCTTAGAGCGTGTAATTTTGAGAAGCCGATCTACTAACCTGCATGTTTTGGGAGGTAGGATGTAACAGGAGGAAACCCACATGGACACCCCCAGGAAACCAGTATCCAGAGCAACCAGAGTTCTGGATTAAATCTTGGATCCTGAAGCTGTGAGGCACCGAATGCAGTTGCCTCTATCTATTTCATATATAGTCACAGTGATATTTTGCACTGTATTCTCAGTAAACACAGCTGTCAAACAACAATCAGTGATTGTTTCCTTCTTATCTGTGTCTGGGTTTTATTGCTGTTGTTGTATTTTGGACATACGTGCACCTCTACAGGTTCTGGGGAACACTTTCCTTTATGGTGCCAGTGACCTCATCCATGCTATGCACATATTGTTTATCACATACTTCGCTTAGTTCTTACTCTGATTTTAAGGGTTCTCTATGTTCATATCACACACTGTTTACTGCTGATTCTTAGCTGCGATACCTGCTAATTCAATTACCAGGAGCATGTAACAATACATCGTACATCAATAAATCGTGATGCAAATTAACGCAATAACGTACAATATCAGGAATACATGTGACGTCAGCGTAGGCGGAAGTAACACAACAATAATGCCGCGAAAACACACAAAACCAGATCTAAAAGAAAGTTTTTCCTCATTTGCAAACAGATTCAGCAGGAAATCAGTAGTTGTTTTACGTATATGTTTTTTTAATTTTTAAGAAAAAGTTTGTTATTAACTTTTTTTTTTTTCATTTTTAATGAAAGGAATGTTTTTGTTCATCATTCTCTTTCGGCTATTCCTGTTAGGGGTCGCTACAGCGGATCATCTCTTTCCACTTTTTCCCATCCTCCGCATCTTGCTCTGTTACACCAATTACCTGCATGTCTTCTCTCACCACACACATAAATCTCCTCTTAGACCTTCCTCTTTTCCTCTTGCCTGGCAACTCCATCCCTAGCATCCTTATCCCAATATATTCAGCATCTCTCCTCTGCATGTCCGAACAACGTAATCTTGCCTCTCTGACTTTGTCTCCAATCTGTCCAACCTGTGATAATCCTCTAATATACTCCAAAGGAATGTTTTTGTTAATAGGTTATTATATTTTACTCCAAGTTTACAAATGTTTGTAAAGAATTATTGCTGGTTATTAAGAAATGAAA
>JAQQZR010000037.1:18970576-18988236 GCA_030068235.1 Notoglanidium macrostoma | reverse complement strand
CTGGAGTAGCGTGTATAGCTCGACAGACAGACAGAAAGGCAGAGAGGGAGAGAGAAGAGAAAAAGCAGAGTGTTAGGTATGGTCATGGTCACCTAACATTAAGGAACAGAGTATATTTAAAACCACAGACTGCAATGTCCTAGAATCCAATTTGAAAGGCAGGATTCATGTATATTAAATTCATGTAGACTAAAGCCAAACATTCATTTGAGGCACTGTTACACACAGCATTAAACTCCTTTTTGATTTGATTTTGATTGTCATTTTCTTTTTGTATGCTTCGCAGGGCTGAAGAAGTCTCCTCAAAGCAGTGGACTTTTTTAAAAACACTCTTCGTCCCCCTTATTATTGTTGTGATTATCTACATTATTTACTTCTATATTGGACAAAAGATTTACAGAAAGCCTTTTATCATTTACCCTCACTGGAAAAAAAAGCAGCCACACCCACATGAACCATGTGGCCTGCCAGAGCAGAAGGATCCAATAATCAAAGTCAACGATCTTAAAGCATATATGGTCGGCTCCTACATTGAGCACCGTCAGGGGGAGAAAATGATACGGACGATCGCTATAGTAGATCGCAGTGAAAACACAGAGTGTCACTGCTTGCTGTGCTGCAAAGGAAAGAACATATCTGTACCCGCTACACGTGACATACACTCTGACCACTTTGGGTTTAAATACGGCACGGCTGATATTAATTGCCAATTACCAAAAGAGTGTACAAACGTGACACACGTGGCAATCACTTCCTCGTTAACCAAAGAGGATGGATCCTCGCAGAACATGCACACCTTCCAACCTGTTAGGAATCAACAGAATAAGGAAGTCTTTCCTTATGAGTTTACAGTCTGCATTTCTGTCATGTATGAGTATGACAATGTCCTGGAGTTTGTGCAGGCCATGGAGATGTTCAAAATACTCGGTGTTCAGAAGGTAGCTATTTACAAAACCAATTGCTCTTCTGATATACAGAAGGTCCTGGATTACTACGTCAAACAGGACTTTGTGGAACTTATCCCCTGGACCATATCACATTACATCGAGGTGTCCAGAGGCTGGAGGAAGTCAGTTTCATCAGGAGACCTGCATTACTTCGGCCAACTTGCGGCACTCAATGATTGCGTGTATCGTTACATGTACAAGAGTCGCTATGTAGCTCTGCAAGACTTGGATGAACTTATTCTTCCTATGAATTTGAAAAACTGGAAAGAGCTCCTGCCTGAACTGGAGAAGAAATACAATCATATAGGTGCCTTTGAATTTGAGAATAATTATTTTCCTCTTTCCATCAAGGATTCAAGCCCCAAGTATTCACCAGACTCCTGGAAGAAGGTTAAGGGAGTAAACATTTTAGAACATATCATTAGAATGAGCAATATTCCAGGAGAATTCAATAACTATAAAGTCATTGTTAATCCTCGTTTGGTGTATAAGACTACAGTCCACGGCATTTTGCAGTCTATGAGGGGAACTGTCAGAGCGGACCCTGAGATTGCTCGTATGTATCACATGAGAAAAATTCCAAGTGAAGATTTAGAAAACCGTCGTCAAATACAGGACCCACATGTCAGAGATTATGCAGACAGTCTGACGCCGGCTGTTTCTGAAGTCCTTCAGGACGCACTGGGTAATTTCTAAAGTGCATAACTAACCTTTGCAAAGCCAGAAAATGTGTGAAAAGTATTTAAAACAGTCTAAAAATGCCAAATGCACCCCAATAAATTTAGGTGGAGGGAAGTTTAGCTGAATTGTGCAAGAGAGGAAGCAGTACTGGTCTTTTAACATCATTTCCATGTCATTTCCCCTTTAATGTTTGCACAGGAAATGATATTAACGGACCCTGGCGATCTAAATGATAGCTCTAAGCATTTATTCAGGAATGTAAAAACAAGTTGTCAGCCAAGGTAACACAAAGAATATGAACGTCAACTGGCATATTATTTACAAATCAAGTGTCAGATCAAGTGTGATGAAAACTGAAAAACTGTTAAAAAAACTACAGTAAATATGCTTTATATTTTAGATTCCTCAAAATAGCTACCATTTACCTTGATGACAGCTTTGCACACCATTGCCATTATTTTAACCAGCTTTCGTGAAGTAGTCACCTGGAATGCTTTCAGTTAACGGGTGTGCCTTTTGAAACATTTGGGAAATTTCTTGCCTCATTGCATTTGAGACCATCAGTTGTGTTATGTCGAGGTCGTGTCGGCATACAGTAAATAGTCCTATTCGACATCTGTAGTAATACATATTATGTCAAGAACCGCTCAGCTTATTAAAGAGATTATTTAAGATACTTCCAGTGCATGTATCTACTACAAATTTACATATTGTATCTTGACATTGTATGTATTCATAAGCATAAACAAAGAGAATAATAAGCAGTGAACTGCACTGCAGTCATCTCTGTTCCTGCATTCCATGCACAACTTTTCTGCTAAAGAAGAAGAAGACTCGTTTTTTTTTTTTCTTGCATCTCCCAGTTTGTAAGGAAGCTGGGGTCAGACATGATACAGTACTGCTGGAGCAAAGACAGTTAAATGCCTTGTCCACGTGTTCAACAGTGGCAGCTTCGGTGTAACAGGGGCTTGAACCTACACCCTTCTGATCACTAACCCCAAGCCTTAACCACTGAGCCACCAGTGCCAATTAAATCAGAGATGCATGTCTAAAAGCATTTCGACAAATCTCTGGACAGAAGAACCTAAAATAGAACTCTTTGGGAATACTTCAGCTTTTTATGTATGGACAAAGAACAGTTATGTGTATGATCCCAAGAACATCATATCCACCATGGATCTGTTTCTAGAGAAATGGCACTGGGGTATTACAATCATTAAATGAAATGTGAATGGAGCAAGGTACAGACCAAATAACTCAAGAAGTCCTTGCATGGCTTAGCCAATCCCCTGATTGGAATCCAATTAGAAATGTGGATGGATTTATGGATGGTCAACACACTGGCTAGGCCATTATGTGGCAGTTATGTGTCAAAACATATTATGGTTGTAAATGTAAAGTGGATATATATATATTCGTTTTTGAAATAAGATCAGTTTCGTGTGTGCGTGGGCTTGCAGGTGATATGAAGTATTTTTATATAAAGAATATTGAATGTATTTTGCATTTGGGCTGCATCAGAGCTTTTAAATTTCTTTTACATTATTTTCTTTGACTGATCACTGCAACTGCAATTGCCTTATAGACAATTAAAAATGCTTTTTAAATATAGTAATGGTCTATAAATTGTGTGAAACTCAATCTGTAGTGTTCCTGAATCCCTTCATGCCTATGTGTAAAACGTGACATGCACACAACTTCCTATGAAGTGTAAAACACTAATATGCGATACAGTAATTCAACATCTGGCAGAAATTCTGTCACTGAACTGTGGGAGGATTCAAATGAAAAGATTTCTGCAATGGAGAAGGTAAGAACAAGCTTTGTTTGGGTAACAGTATATAAACCTGTTGCCAGTTTATTAGGCACATCCATCTTTTCCTGCATTTATTGACCACCTATTATTTGGGTGATTGCATGGACAGTTTTAGTCCTGTCATGGTCTGTTTAAATCACTTAGGTAGTAGATTAGGGCTGAAAATGAAAATATTAACCCTTTTTGTTTTGTTAATGAGTTCACAGAAGACTACAGACCATTATTAAAACTCAACCCTATTACTAAAGTGTGTTAGTTGTATATATATATATATATATATATATAGATAGATAGATAGATAGATTTATAGATTCATAAATTTATATTCAATATCGATATACCTCTGTGAAGCTGCTTTGTGACAATGTCTGTTGATAAAAGCACTATATAAATAAATTAAATTTAATTATTGGCAGTGCAAAGTCAATAAATACAGACAATTAACAGTACAATACAATAAACTGTACAAAACAATACCATACACACTACACTCTTCACAACAAACTCTGACAGAACATGTCTGACCAACATATTAAACACTTTATTAAAGCTCATGATAAAAATTATTTCAGTGAATTCGTTTTTTTTTAACTCATTTTTATTTCTATATCACCAGACACATCCTTAACCTGTATTAGGTTGTTAACAGATTTGCGTTATCTGACATTATAAGAACTGTATATCTACAAAAATGAACATCAGAGACCTGAAAACTATAATGGCAGACTTTAGCATGAGTATGGTGGCTATCTCCGTACACCTTTCCAGACAGTCCTAAGGTTGGTCACTTAGAGGTAGATACACACACTTACTTATCTATCTATCTATCTATCTATCTATCTATCTATCTATCTATCAATTTTTTTCTGCTAGAGCAGCACAGTGCACAGTAGGTATATTGCCATCTTACAGCTCCCAGTTTGATCCTGAGCTCAGATTACTGTCTGTTCTTCCTGTGTTTTGCATGGGCTTCCTCTGGGTTCTCCAGTTTCTCCAACTATCCAAAAACATGTAGGTAGGCAGATTGGCTACACTAAATTGTCCTTAGGTGCGAAAGAATGTGCAGAGGTGTGTGTGTGTGTGTGTGCACATGGCGCCCTTCAATGGACTGGCTTCTCATCCGTGATGATTGTCCCAGGACTCCAGTTTATGGTAAGGCTCCATAAATTTAACCATGCACCCTTTAACACCTAGGGTGAATGCAGCAGACCTGTGACCATTGCAAGGTGAATTCTGGTGCCTTGCACCCATCACCAGGACAGGTTCTGGATCCACCGCAACCCTGACCAGGATGAAGTGCTTACTAAACACAAATAAATGCATTTTTTTTTTCACCATCTAACAGCAGGAGGGGGTTTGGAAAGAAGCTTAAATAATTGATACATCAGTTTCTGTGGCTAATAACCCTAAAAACACGCATAACTGCGCACACAGACTCTCTCTCTTTTTCTCTTTCTCACTCGTAGGCGTTAACTTCCTTTCGAAAAGTGGCACAAACAGAGACGGCACATCTTATTGTAACTGATGTGGCTGGGAGCCGTTATAAGAAAAAGAAACCTAGATACGCGATCTACGCATAACAGCTGCCTAACATCTGTCACATGTTTTAGGTCAAATACATGCCACAAAAATTTTATTATTATTATTATGAGCTTTTTTCGTGTAAGATTTTATACACGTACATCGGTGAGCTATATCATGGTTTATTTGATAAGCTATTTAAAGCATTTGAGTAAGTTTCTATTTTTTCATATCAAGAAGTGATGTGACGCATCAGTGTGTAACGCCCTTGGACAGGAAGTAACAGATTACAGACACTAGCACAGGAGAAGATGGCCGCGCGTGCTCTCAGCAGGTTTGGGGCTTTTAAAGTATTTTAATCTTGCTATCTATAAGTTTTCTATTTGATCAGTCAACATTAACGCTCACTAACAAACTAATGTTTGATGAATATGTATGAATTAATGCATGAGATCCTATACATATATGGTATAGTTTCATTTTCAGAGTAATTTGTTTATTATTATTATAATTTTTTTTTTTTTTTGCATGCTTGTTTAATTTTTTTTCAACAGTAGCTTATTGTCCTATTAAACATATTGTCAACTTTTACTCACTTCTGCAATCCTAAATGTGTCAAGAAATAAAAACATACCAAAAACCCCTTGAACCTGGAACTAATTATTATGCAACAGGGCAATGAAGTTTACTTACTTACTTACTTTACTTACTCATGGATTTTTAATACATAATTATGGATGTTCTTTATTGCTAATTTTTGTATTGTTTCAGTAGACCTACAGTCAGGTTTTTAATAAATGCACTTATAAATTCACTGTTTTCTTGACTAAAAATAAGCTACAGAAGCAGAACCCTATCTAGCAAACAGAACGTGTTTACTGACAGGTTTTAATCTCACTTCAACTTAACTGTAAATACTTCTGTAAGCTTACTGTTTAAAGAAGTACTGAACACCACCACATAGGCTATACCACATATATTATATACATTATATGTTAGAGCAGCCGTGGACTAAAGGTTAAAGGAACGGGTTTCATTCCCTGGACTTCCAGGAAAAAATGTGTGGGTGGGTTCAGTGAATAAACATCGTAAGTGCCCTTGAGCCTGATGGGTAACGTGTGCATGCTCGCTGCTGTGTGTGGGCTAAATGCAAAGCCTAATTTCCCCTCAGGGATTAATAAAGTATCTAAAATCAAATCAGGAATTATATTCTGATATATTTTGGGACATTTCTTACCATAAATAATACAAAATACCTGACAATATATTTATAGACAAAGTTTATAGTATAATAGTAAAGTCCAGTTTATAGTATAAATACTCAAATTTACTTATCCTCAATCCTTTCTGAAATTATGAAGGGAAAAGTGTTTATATGATAAATGAAGCATAGCTTACACTTTTGTCAAGACTGACTGAAAACCATTTTAATGACATGTTTGCTAATTTGGTACACATATTTTCATTGGTCTGGACCTTTACTTTCATTCTCGATGGCATGTTTAAAACATTACTTCTTTGTAGCATGCTTAGTCATAGCATCAGGTCGGAAAAAAAATCCCAGATAAACACATCAAACTTAAGAATGGGTGGAAAAAAATGTGATCTCAAAGACTTTGACCATGGCATGATTGTTGGTGCCTGACGGGCTGGCGTGAGTATTTCAGGTTCTCCTAATTTGGACAGTTGAAGGGTAGAAAAACATTGGCTGTTTTTTCTGTCTACTGGCCAATTCAGATGATCATGTACACTTTGTAATCTCAGATTCATGTTTTTGGCTAACAGGAGTGGACCCCAGTGTGCTCTCCTGCTGTTAGAGCCTGTGCATGTTAAGGTTTGATGTGCATTCTCAAAACTTTTTGTGACTCTGACCTTTGTCATCAACAAAAAGCATTTCCATTCAGCAGAGCCACCGCTCACTAGATTTTTTTGCTTGTATTTGTACCATTCTGTGTTCTCATGGCTGTTGTGCTTGAAAATCCCATTGTCCCGAACATTGATTTTCCCCAGTCTGATGTTTGATGTGATACGGGGTACACCCACTCTCCTCAAAGCAGTTATTCTTTTTGTGTTTCTCTGCTTCATCTACTGGCTCACTACTGGAGAAAGGAAAACTTAATAAATACAAGCCTTTACCTGTTATTTACCCTAGCTGGAAAAAGAAGCAGTGCCAGTGCAAAATGATCCAATCATTAAAGTTATCAGTCCTAAACCACTTTGGGTTTGAATACTGCATGGCTGATATTACCTGCCAAGTAGTGCAAAAAGTGCAAACACCAACACATGTGTCAAAATTGCCTAATATTGTAAAAGTCCCCCTTGTGCTTAGTCATTCTTTCTTACATACTAATGTAAATTTTTTTTTACGAAATTTTTTGTGAAATCTACTAGGTCTAACAAAACTAATACTAATAAAAAGTATGTGCATTTTCATTTAAAATACTAGTTTGTAATCCTTTAGAATGCAAAAATTAAGTGTGGTAGATGTAATCACTGTGACACCATGTAACAAACTAACTACCTTAAGGATGAACAAATAAAATATATACTATAAAAGTGCAATAAAACTCATGTTATATAGCATTTACACTGCCCTTGTGGCTATTTCTGTGTGGGGAGAACAAAAAAACCTGAAAGACAGAATAGCTGAGCACAAATATGCCATTCGTTCAGGAAATAAAGACTATCTCATGGCCAAACAGCATAAACAGCTCCACGGGTGCAATTATTTGGATGTAGTATATATGTGTTTTTTGTCTTCAAATGTCTTTTTTTATGTTCTTCTGTGTGATGATTAGAAAGTATCTGATGGTCCATACATGCATCCATTATATATACCGCATATCCATTGGGGTCGCAGGGAAACTGGGGCCAATCCCAGTTGACTTCATGTGAGAGGCAGAGTACACCCTGGATAGGTCAACAATCTATCACAGGGCTACCACAGAACCATTCACATTGGGCAATTTAGAGTAGCCAGTCAACTTAATCTGCATCACTTTGAACTGTGGGAGAAACCTGGAAAACCCAGGCAGGCACAGGGAGAACATGCAAAGAGGAAGGCTTGAGTTGGCCACGAGGTTCAAACCAAGAACCTTCTTGCTGTAAGGCAAAAGTATTAACCATTGCACCACTGTGCCACCCAGTATCTAATGGTCCATAATGCGTTTGTTGACCAAAAAGATATTGATGTGTTGTTCGAATTCATCTTATTGAATATGTACTAACTTCTACAGCTGCACCTGTGACAGTTATCTCTGATTGCTTGGTAGAAGATGTTGATATATTTGTGAGCTGTTACTTGTTTTTATGTGCACGGATTAAGCCTGTGAGTTGAAATGCATAGGTGCTAAACCCATTTCTTAAAGACTTTTTAATTTTTGCAAGGCAGTGTGACATGGTATTTTTAAGCTATGACTTATTGATCAAAGAACAAAGTTTTAGTCTAACCTGTCTCTTTAATAAAACTAACTAAAAAAAATATTTAATCAAAGAAAGGAGCTAGGACTCCTCTTCATTACTACTAGCCCAGGTATGCTCCTCTTTTAACCTTCCTGGACATATATATATATAATATAAGCACAACTAATAATAATAATAATAATAATAATAATAATAATAATAAAAGACGTTAAATCTGAGTTGAATGATGGAACTTGAGTATAGTCAAGCAGTCAGATTTCACTTAGACTTGAATCCACAAATGTCAATGTGCTAGAGTTCAATTTGAAAGGCAGGATTCATGTATATTTCCCTTCAGCCTGAAGCCAAAAATCATTTGAAGTGCTGTATACATATAGCATTAAACTCCTTTGATTTGATATTGATTGTCATTTTCTTTTTTTTTGTGCTTTACAGGGCTGAAGAAGTCTCCTCAAAGCAATGCACTTTTTTAAAAACACACTTCATCCCTCTCATTCTTTTTATGCTTGTCAACTTTACCTACATCTATACTGAACAAAAAATTGGGGATATTTATGAGCCTACTTTTATTTACCCTCACTGGAAAAAAAAAGCAGCCACACCCACATGAACCATGTGGCCTGCCAGAGCAGAAGGATCCAATAATCAAAGTCAACGATCTTAAAGCATATATGGTCGGCTCCTACATTGAGCACCGTCAGGGGGAGAAAATGATACGGACGATCGCTATAGTAGATCGCAGTGAAAACACAGAGTGTCACTGCTTGCTGTGCTGCAAAGGAAAGAACATATCTGTACCCGCTACACGTGACATACACTCTGACCACTTTGGGTTTAAATACGGCACGGCTGATATTAATTGCCAATTACCAAAAGAGTGTACAAACGTGACACACGTGGCAATCACTTCCTCGTTAACCAAAGAGGATGGATCCTCGCAGAACATGCACACCTTCCAACCTGTTAGGAATCAACAGAATAAGGAAGTCTTTCCTTATGAGTTTACAGTCTGCATTTCTGTCATGTATGAGTATGACAATGTCCTGGAGTTTGTGCAGGCCATGGAGATGTTCAAAATACTCGGTGTTCAGAAGGTAGCTATTTACAAAACCAATTGCTCTTCTGATATACAGAAGGTCCTGGATTACTACGTCAAACAGGACTTTGTGGAACTTATCCCCTGGACCATATCACATTACATCGAGGTGTCCAGAGGCTGGAGGAAGTCAGTTTCATCAGGAGACCTGCATTACTTCGGCCAACTTGCGGCACTCAATGATTGTTGTATCGTTACATGTACAAGAGTCGCTATGTAGCTCTGCAAGACTTGGATGAATTCATACTTCCTCTTAACCTCAAAAACTGGAATCAACTTCTGCCTGAACTGGAGAGGAAACACAATCAGGAGGTGGGTTTGGAATTTGAGACATTTTCCCCCCTTTCCATCACAGATTTGCAACCAGAGTTTTGACCAGACTCCTGGAAGAAGATAAGATCTTAGAACATGTCAATCAATTAAGCAATGACCCCAGAGAGTTCATTGATTTTGAAGTGACTGTAAACCCTAGTTTAGTGCTTAGTACCACAGTGAACAGATTTTTGTAGTCTATAGGGGTTAGTGTCAGAGTGGACTCAAATATTGCCCATATTTACCACGTGAGGAATGTTTCAAAGCAAGCCATGTCAACACATTCCCAAGACACACGTCACAGGGACTATGCGGATAGGCTGATGTCTGTCGTCTCTAAAGTGCTTCAGCAAACATTAAGCATACACCACATACACACCATTTCATGAAACGAAAACTGCAAAAACACAGGTTATGATTTCCTGAAAGTCATTTAAAGCTGCTGTTCAACAGGCTAATCCAACATTTCTCATATATACAGTGTGTGTGTGTGTGTGTGTGTGTGTGTGTGTGTGTGTGTGTGATTTGACTTATATGACTGATTCGCTGCAATGTTGTAACTGAAAATTAGTAACATTTCAACACTGTATGGAGTTTTTAAATTATTTTTTATTTTTATGTGGAGAATCCAACTATATTAAATCCCAGATGGTGTATTTCAGAATTTATGTCAATAATGCACTGGCAATAGTTAATAAATTGCTGAGATATTTACAAGATGATATTTCCAGGACTGGATCTGATTGCTTAAAAATGGCTTAAGCCTATTAGCCCACAGAATGATCACATCTGCCAGGAAGATAATACTTGGCTATAGACATGGATATAGAAAAATCATTTTCCAAGAGTTATTTAGTCACTGAATAATTAAGGGTTTTTATCTTCTGCAAAAGGGTTGTACTTATAGCATAAAAACAAGCACACAAATCACAATAAATACAAAATCACTCTTGCAATGGCCATCTAAGTCTTTGGATTTGAATTCTGTTGTAGTGTAGTAGAAGGACTGAATGTTGGACCCAGTGTGTTGCAGATAAATGAAAAGTGTCCTCAAATGTCTACATCATTATCACTCCCTAAGTTTCTGGCATGCTCTTATTGTTACACACTTATTTTTGCTGATTTGCATGTAGGTGTCAACTACTCTGGAGTCAGCTGTATTACATATAGCATGAGAAAGGGTAACAGTTGAGTTTCATGTCATAAAGAGGAAATGCACACATGTGCTCAAACATGTGCTTTCCTGTGCTTAGAAAAGGTATTCCTCAATATTGTAATGATTATATATATATATATATTTTTTTAATATTAGCTCAGCTATAACAAATATACATTAATATTTTTTCTCAGAATTGTAGACAGTCTGTTTGATCTTAGACAATATTTGAAGAATATTATAGTAACATTATTGCACAGTTTAAACATATTATTATAGTAAAGGACACAAAATTTACCTCTCTTTTTGGCTTGGATTACATTTATTTTAAAGGGATTTCAATTAAATAGGAATTCTTGGCAAAATGTCTACAATGTCTGTAGTTAACACCGCTCAGAGCTGCTAAGGTTTTTTTTGGTTCTTGGTAATGTTAAACAGGAAACATAACTGCAAAGAGATGAGTCTCAGTGAAACGGAAGGGTGGGTACTGACAAGCAGCCTTTTCTCTTGGCCTCAATGAAACTGAGAAATTGAAAATACAGCAAAGAAAAGAGGTACTTGCTTCAGTTTGTCCTCTCTCTTTCTCTCTCTTTGGCTCTTTTTCTCTCTCTCGCACGCGCTCTCTCTCGCTCTCTTTAACTTTTTCCTCTTTTGCAAATGTATAATGCATCAACAGCCACATTTACATCACATTGCCTTGACTAAACAAGGTGTGTTTAGTTCCAACCTATATCTATTCCTGTAACATTTGATAGAGGTGATCTGGTTCCATCTGCATTGCAACATGCAATTTAACTAAGTCACTGTTCCCTCCCTGTATACAGGGATGCAAACTTTTGCAGTCAACAGCAGTAATTCAGATTTACTCTTCCCTCTCATTTTAAAAATTCACTCTTCAAAGCATTTTCAGCAGACACAAATAAATGCTATATTGAGTGGACGAAATTAAGACAAATCCATTTAAAAGACATTTAATACCCAAGCCCGCCGTTGGGGAAGGTCAAAGGGTACAGATGACCTCAGTGAGGCATGCAATAGTCTATGGTTGGTCCCTTAATGGGATTGAGTGTGATGATTTTCTTACTGACATATTATTAACGATACAATTTATATGTATTTATATATAAATATGTGTTGAAAACACAATCTCATTCTTTTTAAAGACGGTGCAGTGCAGTAAAACTGTATGTTTTCTGGGTTTAACACAGAAAGCCCAGACAAACACCCAGAACTGGCTGTTCAGTTCTTGATGGGTATTCTATGTAATAAACATGAGTAATAGCTTCCTGATTGTACTTTCCTGTGTTATTGTGCAGCACACTCATCATAAGCACATCACATTAAATTATTGGTATTTAATTAGATAACTTTTATTATTCCCTGCTCTTTCCAGGACACTGGTCTGCAACCAGACAGAATGATCCATTGAGCCTTTTGTTTTGTCCTCATAGTCAGAATTCGATTATGTTTTCATTGTACATATCACATTACCTGAACTTGTGTATGTGTATCGTGTGCTGAGTGCAAGCAGGAAGTCAGGCAAGACTAGCTATGACCGTATAACTAGAAGGGAGAGCCAGAAGGTAACACAGACATGAGGGTGGGGGGGGGCACAGTAAGACATCACAATAAGCAAACCTAGCAGAAAAGCTATACTAGCTTTTCTGTGCCATGCAGTGACATCATATTTCTTATTCCTATGTAGGTACGAGCATAATTGCTGTGCTACGGCCTTTTCTAAGATCTTCGAAATTAAAAGGGGAGATTGGCCTATAGTTGGACAGCTGACTGGGGTTTTTAATCAGGGGTTTGACAACTGCTAATTTACAGGATTTAGGTACATAGGCAGTGCTAAGGGAAGAGTTGTATATTTTTTTTAGAATACCTTGGATTGCTTCTTTTATTATCTGTTTGAGGAAACGTAGGTAAAGTATCTAGTACATAGGATGATGATTTTGATGAGGAAATTAGTCGGTTCAGTCTCTCGAAGGGGGATAAAACATTCTAATCCCTGATCTGATATAATTATATTGTTGTCTATAGAGTTAGTTATCATATTGTCTGGCTTTAAATTCATAGTCTGATTTTTTCATTTTGAATGATGAGGTCATTGCTACTACATTTTGATGGTGTGAAAGTGGCAGTCCTATTCCTAGTTATTTTTGCTACAGTATTAAATAACAATGTAGGATTATTTCTGTTATATTCTTTTAGGGTGGAGAACTACATTGGTTGAGCAGCACTACGAGCTTTCCTATAGCTCCGGAGGCTCTCCGACCATGCTAATTTGAATACTCACAATTTAGTTTGAGTGGTCTGTTTCAAGGTGAACGTGTCATCGTTAAACCAGGGTGCTGATTTTTTTCTCGCTAATTATTTTTCTTTTAACTGGAGCTGCATTATCTAGCGTATAGCAAAATGTTGACTCTAAGCACTTAGTTGCCTGATCGGTTTCTGTGGGGTCTGATGGTGATCCAATCAAAGTCGATAATTCTTGGGATAATGATAAAACACTACGTAGAGGCTGATGTGAATGTTCGTTTGTTATGATAGCATAGCAAGGTGCATATATTATAACTAAGACACATTTTAAGCTCATATGCATTTAGTGACACCCACAAAACTCCATTAAAGGTCAAGTGCACAGACGGCTAAGAGCACGAAATGACTACCAAATGGAAAAAAGAAAACGCAGAAGGGGGAGTTATTTTGACTCACTTCTATGCCAAAGGACCATATTTTCCAAATTGCAGAAAAGGTAAATTGGGTAAAGTGAGATGACAAGAAATCAGTGTGACATGAACATAGTGGAAAACACAAAGATTCACATTTTACGCAAGTGATCACTGAGCGCATAATAGAGGGATGGCAGAAAACTTGTTTTAAGTGTCTTGGGTGACATAGTGGATCTCTAGTGTTGTGCGGCTATGCGCAAACAAACTGCTCCGTCTGACCATTTGTTTTATCACAATTGAATGATGATCACCCAGTCATTGATTCTTTTCTTTCTTTTCTTTTTTTTATAATTGTTATATTCCTTACATGAAACATCCAACTGTCATTTGTCACTCTTTTATGCCTTCTGGTACATGATGATTAAATGACTAGAGTATCAAGGCAGACACTTTGTGTGTGTGTGTATATATAGCCCGTTGTCTCAAACCTGGAAGGTGTGGATTGTTTTGAAGGACTTGTCACATTGTTTAAGATCCACCCTTTGGAGAGACGGAAAAAGTGTGCGTGTGGGTATTTGTGTGAGTTGACACTGGACAGATGGGCACTCTGACTGCATCTTGCCACAGGTACTGGGCATTAAACTATTTATTGTTGCTTATATTTAAAGGTGTTCTTTTTGTTCAGAACACATTAATGAGAAAATTTATACATTTATTTATTTTCATATTTACTTACTTAACCCATTTCTATCCATTTCCTTTATATAACGCTTATATAATTCTTGATGGGTTAATATTTAGATTTTTTTTTTTTTTAATTCTTATAGTTAACTGCTGACTTGACATGATCTAAAGTACATATAATGTGTGAAAATACATGAAAAAGGGAAAAGCATGTTTTAGCATGGGGCTAGATTTTTCTACAGTGCTGCAAAAATAAGTGTACTCAATTATAACTGCTACTGATTTTTTTCTTGGTATTTCACAGGGCAGTGATTTTAAAGCTGTTTGTTTTTCCAAGGATCCTCATATTCCTTCTCATCCTTATTGTGCCTATCTTTCTTATTGGAGTAATTAACTTCAAGAAGTATGAGCCTGGTGTTATTTACCCTGACTGGAGAAAGAGGCTGACGTCATGTGGCGTGCCAGTACAAAATGATCCGATCATTCAAGTCAACAATATTAATGCATATATGGTTAGCTCCTACATAGAGCACCGTCAGGAGGTGAAAATGATCCGGACGATCGCTATAGTACTTCGCAACGAGAACACAAAGTATGGCTGCTTGCTGTGCTGCAACGGTAAAAATGTGTCCATACCTGCTAATTACAGCATTCACTCTGACCACTTTGGGTTTGAATACGGCACGGCTGATATTACCTGCCAAGTACCAGAAATATGTACTACACCAACATATGTGGCTATAACTTCCCGATCACCTAAAAAGGATGGATCCTCTCAAGACATTCATGCCTTCCAACCTGTTAGGAATCAACAGATACAAGAAGTTTTTCCTTATGAGTTCACAGTTTGTATTTCAACCATGTTTGATTATGCAAACGTCCTGGAGTTTGTTCAGGCCATGGAGATGTTCAAGATACTCGGTGTCCAGAAGGTATCTATTTACAAATCCAGCTGCCATCCTGTTATACAGAAGGTCCTGGATTACTACGTCAGGCAGAACTTTGTGGAGATCATTCCCTGGAGTATAGCATCCTACATTAATGTGTCCAGAGGCTGGAATAAGACGGTGTCATCGGGAGACCTGCATTACTTCGGGCAAATTGCGGCACTCAATGATTGTGTGTATCGTTACATGTACAAGAGTCACTATGTAGCTCTGCAAGACTTGGATGAATTCATTCTGCCGATGAACCTCAAAACCTGGTCAGAACTTCTACCGGAATTGGAGAGGAATTACAGTCAGGAGGTGGGCTTTGAATTCGAGGCATATTATTTCCCCCTTTCCATCACAGATTTGAAGCCAGAGTATTCACCAGACTCATGGAAGAAGGTAATGGGAATCAACAGCTTAGAACACGTCTACAGGTTAAGCAATGTCCCCAATGAGTTCAATAATTTTAAAGTGATTGTAAATCCTCGCTTGGTATTTCGTACTACAGTGCATGGATTTCTGCAGTCTGTGCATGGTAGCATCAGGGTGGACCCTGAGATTGGCCACATTTACCACATCAGAAACGTTTCGAGTGAAAAGTTATTAACACGTTTAATCGAACAAGACACACGTCTCAGGGATTATGCAGACAGGCTGATCCCTGCGGTTTCTAATGTGCTTCAGCAGGCTCTGGACATTCACTGACAGTCTATGTATGATACGTGCTTAATCAGAACTGCTGTCACTGGAGGAATGTATATTTGTATTTAACACGTTTGCTTATGGCATAGTGCTGCTGAATTCTCGAATCGGATCGGTCAAAAGGTGCTAATTCATTCTTCATTCTTCAAGAGTAGTGCTGACTCCGAGGAAAAGGTTTATATTAATGCGCTCAATCAGATACGTTATAGTTTTTATAGTAACAATTAATTCATAGGGATTTAGATAGAGAGAAACAGAGAGGCTGTTGAAGGAATAACAGTTTTCAATGTAAGGGATATCAGGAATTAACAAGTTTAATGGATCAGTTCTTTATTTAATAAAAAGTTTGTAATTACTGTTATATATGAAGAACAAAACACCTTGGGAAGTGCTGTGATTGGAAAATGATCCCATTTGGGTGGTAACAGTAACAGTGCTACATGTCAGGCCACAATACATGATTTGGATCCATAGGCAATTATTTATTTAAATACATATAACACAACAAATGCTCAAATTGATGGCCTTGGACTTCAAGTCTCTTGCATATACGCTGAATTTGATCTTTTATTCTCAGTGTCAAAGTCATCTTGGACCAGAAATAAAAAGAAAAATATTACATTTCATATAAGGAAAAATACCTATGGATCCAGACTTTTGGGACACCCTGTATACTTTTTTCACAGAGCTTAATTAAGTTAATACTTAATTAAATCCTAAAATCTAAACTGTGTGTTAGCCTGAGCAATACAGACTGTAGCACTTCATGTGACCTTCCCATTCTGGTTGTCAATACCAGCTCGGAATTGTGCATAATAGGTAATGTAATGTAAAAGGATCTTTTGTAATATGCGTCTGAAAGCAAGATTGAGGGCACATCGGTGATGGATATTCTAGCAAATTGTTCATGAAAAATTGGGAAAAACTGTAAATGGAAGAAGACATTCCAATGATCTCGTACCACTTCACCCAAGGCGCACACGTTCTTTTAACATCACGACACTAAAACGGCTCCACATTTGGTATCTAAATATTGCTTGTTTAGTTTGCCACTCAAGATATTTGCATCATGCTATTGCAAATAGAAAACTTGAGCCACCTTGCACAATGCAAACCTCATGTAAAATCATGCCTCTTGTCTCAACCAGCACCAAGGTTTTCTTAAACAAATGTTGTTTATAGTGTATGAACTACAGTACCAGTCAAAAGTTTGGACACACCTTCTAATCCAATGATTTTTCTTTATTTATCACTTTAAAGACATGTCATGTCTTAAAGTAATGATATGTCATTTCTCTGTACTTAGTTCAGCGGTTATTGATATAATATGGATTATTACATATTAACATTACCTCGACACATCACAACTGATGGTCTCAAAACATTCCAGGTGACTAGCTCATGAAGGTGATTAAGATACCCCTCATCATGGTAAATGATGATTACTTTGAAGAATCCTTATGTGCCATATAGTTTTGATGTCTTCAGTATTGTTCTTCAATATAGAATGTAGTTAAAATTAAGAAAAATTAATGAATAACTATGTGTGTCCAAACTTTTGACTGGTACTGTATGTCTGTAAAAATGAATATTGCAGGACTGAAAACTGTACAGCTTCTAGTCTGATATCAAATCATACATCCATCCATCCATTATCTATAGCGCTTTATCCGTCTGGGTGGCGGGGAAACTGGAGCCAATCCCAGCATCTTGGG
>JAQQZR010000037.1:18919419-18970476 GCA_030068235.1 Notoglanidium macrostoma | reverse complement strand
CACACACACACACACACACACACACACACACACACACACACACACACACACACACACACACACACACACAGTGTAGAGGGAAAAAATTGCAAAATCTATCTAATGTTTGTGACAGTCAGGAAAAACAATCTAATTGGCATTAAATGCCACTTTCAAAACCAGAATGCAACATTTCTCCATTGCAAAACAGACAACAGTAATAAAAAAAAAAAAACATTTGACGAACAAGGTCATGAAAAGTCAGCAGGTTATGGTAATAAGTTAGACAGATACGTGCTGGGGAGCTTCCGTAATTGTGAAAACATTTGCTGGACAGTTTAACAGATTTTACTTCATGGATACGACCAGCTGCCTTTCCCGGTGTTGTGTAATGCAACATGACACTGTATTCACTTTGTCTTGATTGCTATAACAGTTGAGTCAGCAAATGTGAATGAGCATGGCAAAAATACTGTTCAGAGCCCCCTAGTGGTGTACACACCGCCACCTACAGTCTGACTACTGTGAAAATATTGCAAAAAAAATAAAAAAGCTGCATGTCATCTTTCAAAGACCTAAATTGTCCAACCACATAGAGGTTAAAAAAAAAGTGTATTCTGATAAGGCAAGACTAAAAGAGAACAGATGGGTAAAAACAATCACATCATCATAGTTTATTTAGTGAAATTACACATTATATACCGCGATCTATAATGATACACGTCTGTTCCTATACTTAAGCAAGTGTGCAGTGCTTACTCCTGGGCACAGTGAGGGGGGAAAAAGCAGGAAAAGACTATATGTTGCCCTCTGAAAGAACGAGGAACACACTAACCTCAAATTATTCCTCAGTGCTGTTTACTGTAATGTGCTGCCCACACATGCTCAGACAAAAAACAAAAAGATGAAAAGCTCCTTCAATTTGGCTCCATGAGCAAGTCATGAGTACAGGATCGCACTGCGCGTCTCGCACAACATGATCCGAGAAGGCAATAATCAATCTCTCCGGGACGTCCGTTGATCTAAACGGTCTTCTCGTCATTTCAGGCGTCCCGAACCTTATAAAAATCTTGCCGCTTTGATTGTTCAAAACACCTGAAACATTCCTAGGATACCCTAAACAGACGACCAACGTCCTGTTTCGACGCCGCTAGTGAAACTCGGGCGGTGTAACCGTTCTGCTCTTCTTCTGGTACTACTGCTGGTCAGTGTGATCCCTGCCTTAGTGTTGGCCAAGGTTATAGAATTCAGCACGTGTTATTAAAAATGCACTAAACCACTAGTACTCATGCACCTCCACAGTTTCCCAAACATCTGTGAATATTAAACTTAAACAGTAACCTGAATTGAAAAACTCATATTTATTTAATATAAACATTTCGTAACGTGTACGCCAGCATAACCTACATCCCAAAGCCAGACTTACACTGTAATCACCAGCAAGCCTGGAAACAGTAGAACGTTGTGATTTTCCACACCTGGTAACATCATTAATAAACCATGTGTGACGTGAAATAAGAGCAACAAATCAGGATCTCATCAGCAAATGCAATGAAACTATGACTCGCCACTCACCGTGAAGACAAAGATGGACGCGCAGCACCAGAACAGCGAGAGATAATATCCCGTCCTTCCGAACAGGAGCCCGGCTAACACTCCAACTATCATCCTGTGGAGAGAAGACGAGATTTCGGCAAATATTTCCATTTTAACACTTGTATGTTACAGAATACGAGACCATTACATTTTCCACAACTTCAGCTTAAAGGATAAAACCACCGCGGAAGACTTTTGTACTGGCGTCAGTGGGAATGAACCCTCGCGTCGCTTAAAGAGAGCAATGCAGCAGCGCTTTACTCATTTAGTCCTTCCAGCTTTCTCATCTTATTTATACGCTCTGATCAAACGGATCAGCTTCCGAATGTCAACGTCCATGCTAATGTTGTGTCGTGTTATCATCATGCGGACTAGCTGAACCTTTACCGTAACTCGGTAGAAGTGTCACACTGATGCATTGCATTCTGGAAATTTGAGTCGATTTGGTGTCCACACTTTTTACCTAACGTGTCTCATTAAAATGAAATTGAATTGCTATTTTGTTTTAGGAGCCAGCACTGAAACCTGAACATTATCTCTTGTTTTCGAGATTTTTCGAGATTCGAGATTCAACAAACACCCTCTAACTTCTCGTGGGAATAGTAACAAAGCAACGGCAACCAACAAATTAGCCGCAGACTAAACATATATGTAAAGAATAGGGAAGTTTAAAACTGTTTAATGGGGCTGGATCACTTTTAGTACGTGTGCATAACGGAAACTACAACAAACCGGTTTCGTTTTGTGATTTCGGTTCTTAGGTCTCGCAGTAATGTTCTCAAAAAATGTCCCTACTTGACATGCCTTCAGCTAGCTCATTAGGATTTCTATAATCTGCTTTTCAGTACCAACGGTCGTGAAAAGCACGGGAAAAAACTAAGTGAACTTGGCTCACAGCCACGTCGGTGCTCGGAAACTCTTAACTCTCGAAGATAAATCATGAAATCCATGTAGAAATGGGGTAAGCACAGGCTTTGGGAATGACTTGTTCTTAAGAGCTTTGTGCACTAGAGCGGAATGCCAAATATATTACGGAACATACACGTTTAAAAAGCTATACCAGTGTCAATCCGGTCAGGAAGTCGAGCAGACCGTTTTATTCAGTTTTAATCGGCTATCCTGAACTTACCCGACATATTTGTATCCAGAAAAGGCCACCAGATCGATAGTCGTGAGGTCTGTGTTCACTGTGACCAAGTAAAGGCTCAGGAGAACGGCGAGAACTTCAATAATGAGCCAGACCAGTGCCGAGCTAGCCTGCATCCCCAAGATCTCAGGGGAAAACCTGAGTACACACACACGCACAAAGGCAGGTTCAAATAATATAAATCAACAGAGCATCCGCAGAGATCCATTATACAACATTAAGCATATTAATGAATAAAATGTATGATGTGTCATTAAAAAATGTTTACATTGGCAAATCGCTGTTGAATAAAAGAAAAAAATAATAATAATAAAAATAAAAAAACACTCTGGGATTACAACATAAATCAACATCAGAGTAACAGCTACACTTTGCATCATAACCTCATGTCGTTGATTATTTTTACAGCAAACATTAAGAGCCCTGTTATGTTTTATTCCTTAATTCTAAATCAAATCTTTTCAGCACTTAAGAAACACATCATGCGAAGGCGACTTTTTTTTCTTTTTTTTTTTTTTTTTTTTTTTTTTTTTTTTTAAAAGAGAGTGAGAGTGCCAAATAAGGAGAGTATACACGGGTTGTGTCTTTAAATAGAGTGGTTCCTCTAATGCCCGGAAATAGAAGTGGTCACATGTACATTACAGC
The DNA here is from genome assembly GCA_030068235.1 of Notoglanidium macrostoma. NCBI lineage: Eukaryota > Metazoa > Chordata > Actinopteri > Siluriformes > Auchenoglanididae > Notoglanidium > Notoglanidium macrostoma. Next base: position 18,967,109 of record JAQQZR010000037.1, on the reverse strand, counting down.
ACGGTGAAACTCCTTTCTCTGCATGTCCTAGCTTGTTAAGAGGTTGGAGTCAGAGCACAGGGTCAGCAATGATACGGCACCCCTGGAGCAGTGAGAGTTAAGGACAGTGTTGGGTCTTGAACTCTCGATGTTCTGATGAGTACCCTATAGCCAACGCTGCCCTAGTGCATGAGGATCTATCACAAGAGTGATAAAGTGTGCAGAAATGCTCTCTTACCGGTTCTGCGTGCCAAGGGCCAGGCCTGCAACCAGGACATATGTGATGAAAGCCATTGCTGAAATGATAAGATTAAACAATCAGAACATGGCGGCCATAAAATGCAGTTTAATAATTTGGTAATAATCTGACATGACTAAACTGGATCATTTGTTTGTGAAATATTTTGGTGTCCCTAATAATCATAAACCAATAATAATAATAATAATAATAATGAATCTACTGCTCCCAATAATCCTACAAGTCTCCTATGAGACTGAGCAGCAAACAGTCTGACGGTTTGATCGCCTGATACCCTACGGTCATCATCCTACAAGGCAGGAGTGTCAAAAAGTACAAAAGGCAACCCTCGAGTCTGCATTAGTGGCGAAAGAGGCATTGTTTTTCTTGCCGTAGAGATTAAAAATTGGGTGTAAGCGGTTCAGTGCTTTCAAAATGTACAATCCAATTATATGGATCAATGAAAAGGTTTAGGTGTAAACACAGCCTGTGTCCTGTCACGTAAGGACATGCTATAGACCATGATAAATACGCCATGTTGAATCCGCAGTTCCGTTTGCAAGCATTTGTTAATCATCCCTCTCTTTTAAAGGAGGTCATTTCAAATTAGCATTTCTCAAACCTCTGGGCGATGAATAAATAAGTTACCGGGAATGTACAGGTCCGGAGCATTGACATCAAAGCGTGGAGCCACTGGAGTATCTTGCTGGTAACTCACCTCCCAGTTCTGGAACAGAAGCAGCCCCAGATTCACCAAACACACACAGTTAACAGGTAAAACAACAAAGATACACAGAAGGAAGCTTCAAGTCTAAGGGTCTGTAGGTGTACTACAAGGATGGCATACTCTCATATGGAATATAAAGGTTAAAGGCAAGGATGACTTCAAATCAAAATTATGTGGACACCTGGCCATCACACCCATACGTGCTTTTTGAACATCCCTTTCCAGATGTAGTCTCCTTTTACTGCATTGAGGAAAGAGCTCTGTGCAGACCGCTCGGGTTCTTCCACTCCAACCGTCGCACACCATGTCTTCACGGAGCTCGCTTTGTGCACAGGGGCATGGTCATGCTCAAACATGTTTGGATGTTTTGGTTCCAATAAAGGGAAATTGTAAACCCGCAGCATACAAAGCCGTCTAGACGTTGTGCTTCCATCTTTATGGAAAAGGCACACATATGGGTGTGATGATCAGGTGTCAACAAACTTTTGGCCTTATAGTGTATACGATGCACTACTCATCTATAACAAATCACTTCTCGAACAAAATCCAGAACCTTTCTTCTTGTAAACTTCCTTCAAAATGCAGTGACTTTTACCCTGATTAGGTCATCTTGAATGCACAACCCTCAGTTATCACTTGAAAACTAAAATGAAAATGGATTACGATTTCCATCTCATGGTGTTTGATGCCATGGTACTCAGAATAGGGTCCATTTTATATATCCATGGCATCCCCGACTACATCTCACATGACCATTTCAGTGGTGAATTTACTATTAACTAGCATTGAAGTCGGTTTAAATTGACTTGTCACGTGAAGTGAAAGGAGTTAGTCTATGCAACACCTTAAAAAAAAAAAAAAATGAATGTTCATTATTTTTTATGCAAGTAATGTTACGTGCTGTTAATATAGAAGCGCTTCGAAATTACAAATGGATGACTGGAAAGTTCAGAAATAAAAAGCACTAATGAATCAAATAAATTAATGATGGAACATATAAGCCCTATTCTTAAAATTAAAATCTGTGCTGTTTTTATTAAGAGGTCCCTGGAAATTTTTTTTTTTTTTTTTTTACACTGGACTGAGGTTCTTGGTTGCCAGATGCTTTGTTTTTGTTTGGTTTTTTTTTTTTTTTTTTTAAAAAGAAAAAGAAAAGAAAAAACCTGCTCTAATGTATAAAATCATGCAGTAATTATAGCAATAGCTGTAGTATTAAATCCCTTTCGAAGAGTAGAATTAACTAGTGTTTGTAGTTCGCTGCTACTGCTGGCAAGAGCTCTTACAAGGCTCCTTGCATCCTTTCCCTAACCAAAGGAGTTTATACTCGCAGTGCTGCTGGTTTGTTATTTCACCTTGTGCTCTTTCAACAACATATTCAGATATATTAAAATTGTCTCAACTTACACAAACATAAAAAATGCAAATAAGTAAATGCCTGTGTGACATGGGGCTGGGTTAGCACGGTGTACAACTGACTCCCTAAGGGAATTTCTGTTTACTTTTGACTGTTTGTCTGCCAGGTTGCTGGTGAAGTATGCACATACCACATTTTTCTATACCACACAAGGAACATATCAGTCATACCTCATGCATATAGGGGAAGACCAGCAGTCCCAGCTTCTTGCCAACATAGACGGTGTCCACGGCGAAATAATATTTTAGTTTGGAGATGGGGATAAAACGATCAAGCTGTGAATTTAAAGAGATAAGAAAGAAAATAAATTATATCAAGCCTGAGATTTTTCTTTCTATAGGGACAAAATTGTTATCTGCACTATCACGTGAGCGTGAAGATCATGTGCTCCATCATGTGCCCTTTTTTGTTTTTTTGCTTTGTCAGCAACATAACTTTAAAATGACATGTTTTTCAGTTCTGCAAAATATAGTTTATTGTACAATAAGCCAAAGTAGTGTTTGTTGCTGCAAGGGCCTTACCGTTAGAATCGTAACATAGTTTTATACCACGCTGCAATTCTAAAAGCGTTCAATTATCAGTCACTCTTTATAAATCTCAAACAGAAACGGAGCTAAATAATCGGCAACAAGATGCTATTCTGGATAAGTAAACTTACATCTGAAGAATTAAAGTTTATATCAAATAACAATAACATTTATTAAATATGTTATTTTCCAAAACATGCATAACACAAATAAGCCACTTAAGCCATTTAATCCATAGTGACCTTAACCAGGATACTGAAGATGAGTGAATGAATGCGGTAAAAGCTTCTTGCTTCATGCAGTATGCTCCTATGTGAATCAATGTGGCCTTTCTTTGTCATGTGAACTTTGTATCTGACTGCCTGCTCCTGCTCAAATGAGAGTATGCTGCTCCCAGGACTTTTTTCATGAGTCATAATTAAGCCCTTTGTGCTTTGTTTGGGCAAGACAGCCAGTTTTATATTGTTATATTGTTATGTAAGTGGGGCAACATTAATAGCATACATCCAGAATGCTGAGTTCGTGGACAAAAAGACATTGTTTCAGCCTTTTGATTACACTAAAGACAGGAGCCCAGGCACAATTGTGGATCAAGGTAGATATAAAAACTCCACCTTGGCTGGAGATTTCAAATATCATAATCTGCTCCATGTGGACACGTTCATTTCTGGACAAATTAGGGCAAATAGAGCCCTTACGTTTTTATCCATCATTTGTTTGCCCTGGCTTGCGAGGCTGCTCCCATAAGCCATAGCGAGATTGGACACGGGATCTGAGAAGATGGCATGTCCTGCGTAGTCCATTCCTTCTTTATCCATGCTGCGAGGTCCAGAGTTGTGTTGACCAGCGCTGGTGTCATCAAAAAGCTCATGGGGTTCGTCAGAGTCGGAGCCAGGACCCCTCATCCTCGCCCTGGCTTCTGAAACACAAACGCACATCTCCGGGTGAGAGACAGGCTAAATCCCAATGGCTCATTACAGTGGGTATGAAATAATGGATTCTGTGATAATGGATGTCTAAGTAGGACATTAAAGCATCCAACAGGAAGATATCCGGAAAGCAGCCTTAGTCATTCAGTACATTAAATAAGTCTGTGCTGGTATAGACATGGTGTAGAAGATCTGAACAAGAGGCAGATATACTTTATGGCCAAAGGTTTGTGGACACCTAATAATCATACCCATACTGTATGTAGGCCTTCCCCAAACTGCTGCGACAAAGATGGAAACGCAGAATTGCACCCATGTATACAAAGTGCCTTGGGCCTGATAGCTCCAGACCGCAATGACCGACTCACATTGTAAGTTATATGGTTACATGAGCTTATTGTTATTTCTAAGATATGATGAACCCGTAGCACAGTTTAACAATATCAAACCACTGTTTGTAGCTAATTTTGATTTATACAGACAAAAACGCACATTGTTTTGCATTGTTTATGATTCAGAAATACAAAAAGCATAAAGGTCCATGAAAACATGGTGCGCCAAGGTTGGAGAGGAAGAATTCAAGTGGCCTGCGCAGAGCCCTGACCTCAACCCCACTGAACACCTTTGGGATGAACTGGAACGCTGAGTGCACTCCAGTCCTCCATGCCTGACATCAGTAATACTATTGTGGCTGAATGAAAACAAATCCCTACAGCCACACTCCAAAATCTAGTAGAATGCCTTCCTAGATGAGAGGAGGTTATTATGACAGCAAAGGGACTAAATCTGGAATGGGATGATCAGATGCCACAAGCGTTAATGACAAGTGTCTACAAGCTTTTACCCATATAGTGTATAAATAATGCTCGACTGTAATGCAGGTTAGTTGAGATTTGAACTAGTGTTTGGGTAAATAACAGCACATTATCTTTGTGAAGGAATGAACAAACAGCCTGTGATTTGAACCCAATCACAGTTGAGTGTACGCGAAGCAAAATAGGCCAGTTATATTCAAATAAATATCTGGGCATTTTAATTTTCTTTCCCTTTTTTCCTTTGGAGTGGTTATATGTCACATTTAGCCATATATGGATATGTATGAGCCCAAGTCCAAACATAAGGGTTTTTGTTAAAGCTTAATGCAAAAGTTTGGTTGGTGCTTATTGAACTATTTAGCTTTCCGTACATTCAGCTTCGATTCTCACGCACATTAGTTCTGGAGATACGTACGGTAACCTAGCAAATACGCAAGACATGTAGTATGGTGGCGTAAAGGGAAACGGAATCGGATGCTTCACCGGAACTAGTCAATACCGTCTGACCAATTAGAATCGAGAATTGAACAGCTCTGCCGTACAAAACAAATATTTTCTGTTCCATCTTACAGAAAATCAGCCAAGTATATAAGTGCCATGTTGAGAAATAAAAATTTAAATATTTTCAAAATAAATTTTTGCTCGAACGGAACACAAGGCTCAGGTTAATGAATGAATGAATGAACCAAAGCTAACCTAATCACCGGTAGCGTGTTACGACTAGTAGCCGTTAGCTCCTCTAAATACCGAGTTGTACTAAACCTTCAGGACAACTAGCTTGTCGTTACGTGACATAAGTATCATTGCATTTTGTTGCACTGTTAATTAGCCAGCTAACAGATTCAATAAGATAGCGTTAGCGTAGCATGGAAGTGTCATGGGTCTCTTACGCGAGCTAAAAATAGGTCGGAACCCAAACGGCTTCCTGCTTGAAATTTAGTGCCCTGCATTAAAGGCCATCAAAGCAATTGCCTCATACCCGATGTTGTGCACCTATATGGGGAGGAGAGAGATATTTGGACTTGAAGCGTAGCCAAAACCGAGTTAGCTACTCATGCATTCTGGCCTACCATTAAACACTACTAACTGGGATAAACACAAATATTTCTCAGGGTGTGTGTGTGTGTATATATGTGTGTAATGTATTTACTAAAGTTAAAATTAAATAACTGTAGCTGAATTAGCTTTTCACAAGGGCAAAAGAATGAAATTGCCTAATCACAACACAAATAACATGACGTACGTAACTTACGCTGTCTGAACCCACTCTGATTCGTGTAATCCATTATCACAAAAATAAATATATATATATATATATATATATATTAAACTTCCGTGCGATTATTAAACGTTAAAAACACTATTTTCATAAATCGACTTAATATTAGATTACTTTCGTATTCATCTCCAAAGATACCGGCTTCGTTTTCCTTCAACCCGAGTGACGTTGTTTACACCCATAGACGTCATTTAACATAGCCAATCACAGCGCAAAGAATCACAAATAGGGGCGTTCTGTAGAAAAAGTATAACCAATAAACGCACGACACTGAACCACTCCGCTAACGGTGAAGGTGGGACCAACGTTTTGGCGCATGCGTATAGAGTATTAACGGAGAATAGTAGAGACACGTCAACGGCAGCGCCATCTTAGAGAGGCCAACTTTACAAGGTTGAGGTGCATTGGTTTGATGTATGTATGCATGTAAGTCTATGAACAGGAAATGTAATGTAAGACTGGAAAAGTTCAGTGGAGCTTCATCTCTCCAACACTACTTTCGACCCCTAAAAGAATTGTCAAAATGACTGAAGGGTGTAAGTCTAATGTAGGAGTAGGGATAGTTAGGAGCAATTCAGATTGGAAGTCACGACCTGTGACGAGAACTTCCACTGTCTGAATTCGTGAGAGATTTATATTTTTAAGCACAAACCGGTACTGAGAAACCATCCAGGTGCTGTGATATGTAGCTATAATTAACCTTTAGATATCATACGTCATTTTTTGCTGAAACGGACGTCAGCTGCTGCTTTATTGTCAGTTTATTGAGTCGTTGGCGCCATTTGCGCCCCCTGGCGTACATATAAAGTATTGCAGTGTAACGTTTCACTACAACGTAATAAACTTTGTACAAAATGTGGTCACAGATAATCTTCAACGAACAAACAGAAATGGTTCATTAAAATGGCAGTGTCTTGAGTCTTTTACAATCGATTTGACCTAATAAACAGAACAAAAAAAAAAACAATCTCTTCTTCTGTGCTTTTCCAAGTCTTTTATTCGGTTTTTGCACAAGTAACTTTTCATAATTAAGTTTTTCTCTTTTATTTATATATTCCTTTTTCTTTTGCAAAATAAAGAATGTCCAGCATTTTAGTATCATTATATTCATTTGATTTAAAACCAGCTGTAGTTTTTAGAATTTCAAACACCCAAATAAAATAGATAGTAACCACTAACTGTATACTGACCAAAACCATTAAACATGAATGAAAAAATACCTTTAAACATTAAGAATGATGGGGCTAAACATTAAACAAACTCTGACCTGCTATCTGACCTGCAGCTCTACTTGCCTGCATGTGTGTGTTTGTGGTGTAGTCAGGAACAGAAGATGGCAGCATTATGCAAAGAACCTACTACACCATATGACTATAATCCGACAATCACATTTCAGATATAGATTCTTATCGGAAGGCTTTCCAAAAGATTTTGGAGCATGACTTTAGGGATTTACTCATTCAGCCACAAGAGCATTAGTGAGATACGGCACTGATGTTGGGGGAGGAAGTCTGGGGTGCAGTCAGTGTTCCAGTTCATCCCAAAGGTGTTCAGTGGGGTTGAGGTCAGGCACACAGCGGAGTGAAGATACTCAAGTAATTCGGCATCAATCTTGGCAAACCTGTGTTCGTGGACTTCACGTTGTGCATAGGGGCATTGTCATGCTGGAACATGTTTGGGCCTCTTTGTTCCAGTGAAGAGAAATCTTAATGCTACAACACACAAAGACATTCTAGACAATTGTGTGCCTCCTACTTTTTTGCAACAGTTCAGCGAAAACCCACTTATGGGTGTGATGGTCAGGTGTCCATAAACATTTGGCCATAGTTTATATTTTTATGATTTTAGTGATTTTCCTTAAATGGTGTCCATGTAAATCACTAAACCGAATTTAGTGCCATAAGGAGTTGTGATAAGCTTTATTTTGGATCGTGTTTAAATACTGCATGATTTTTGCTTATTCAGGGTTACCTTGATTTATGTATTGATATTAGATTTCACAGCAAAATTGTAAATAAAATAGAAATATTAATCTAAAACTTATATCCTCACAGATTATATTCTTTTAAGTGTTTTTATAGGTCTGAAATGGATAGCATGGTTTCTATATAAAAATATGATTTCATTTTTTTGGTGTGTGTGTCATCTTGTTTCGTAAAGTGTTTCCCTTCTTGCTTACTTTTCTGAAGAGGTGAATTTGCTTGAATTATTAAACTCAAAACGTTTTGTCTGAGATGATCAACACCTCCGATTAAAACTGTGACCTAGCAACAGCATTATCATTCTTTAACTTTATAACTATCTGTCAATATTCATTTAAAAGTAAAAGTTCTGCATGTATTAAAAATTAGGCTGAGATTGATGGTGTTTCATCACCATTTTACAACCAAACAAATCAAGAGTGAGACCAATGTTTTCAGTCATTCAGGAGTGGACTGGGAAATGGAAATGTCACTTGACAGCATGTTCTTCTTCGGAGCTACACACCACCCCTACATCCTCCGCATGTGAGCAGTTGTGAGTGCCGACTTTAGTGTGTTTGCAGTGCAGCAGAGTCCTCTCCGTTCCCTCACATTCCACATCATCCAGCAGGATCCGGAGGTTGGTGGCCACGCGTCCCATTTCGGCAGGCTTCGCCACCCTCAGTGCTCTTACAAAGCCCAGCTGCTTGCACACCACTGCTGCTGCCTTATTGTCAAATAGGTCATCACACACCGTACCCCACTCACCTCTCACAAAGATCTCCACGCGTCCACGATCTGACCGATTCGGATCAGGACTAACAAGCCTCACCTTCCCACTGCGAGTCCTTCTGCGACCGACTTTACCTCTTCCATTTTTTCTGCCTTTTCCCCTGCCTTTTTTGGGAGGCATGTCTGTTTGTAGGGATGTCTTCAGGGAGGCTGACGTCCAATATACAGGCCTGTTGGTGGTGGGGGTAGTGGTGGTGGTTAAAGAGGCAGTCCAATATGGATGGGTGTTGCTGGAAGTGGGTGGTTGCTTGGTGGTTGGACGTAATGTGACTGGTGAAGGAGTCCTGCGAGGTGTGGTTTCTGATCTCACTTTCAAAGTGGTGATATACTGTGGCCTCAGAGTAGTGCCCTGACCAAGGATTGGGTGCACAGTCCTAACTGGTGACTGATGTCCCCTGAGAATAGTAGGGTTTGTCATTACCGGTTTGAAGGTTGGCTTCAGAGCAGGAGTCCGTGGCTTTTGAGTAGCTGTCCTTGGTTTTTGAGTCGGTGCACTGAATTTTGGCTTTTGGGTAAGGATCCTTGGAGAGGCAGTGGTAGGTTTTCTTGCTGTGGCCTGAACCATGGTTGTGCTAGGTGTGGTAGTTGTTTTGGTCTTAGGGGAAGCAGTGGTTGTAGGTTTTTTGTTGATCACAAACTCTGTAAAAGAAGACCAGGGGATGGATTTCAAATACAAACCTACAATATTTTCATATAAATACTGTCTGATGGTTTTATCCAAACTGATTTATAACTGACACTGGATACAACTATGCAATTTGACCTCACAACCTTCAGTAGCCTTAATCAATCAGCCCCCACTTCCCAGATTTAGCATTGATTTACTGCTGTAAAATTTTAAAGCAGTTGTTGTTCATTATGGCATTTGAAAGGTCAGGTTAGGGCAGTGTGGAACAGAGCTGAGGTGAGGCTGGTGCTGGTGGGAGCAAGGTTTTTAGACCATGTGAAAAGAATAATTGAGCACTTGGGATTTCTGTAATTGGTAGAAGTGTTATTTTTTAATTCTTTCATCTTCAATAACCATATATATCCTAACCTTTAACCTGGTCAGGGTCATGGTAGATCCAAAGCCTATCCTAGGAAAACTGGGTGTGAGACAGGAATGCACCCTGGATGGGATGCCACTTCATCGCAGAGCACCACACATACACTAATGCAACTGCTTTCATGTGTACGGCAGATAGGAAAACCATTTGCGTCAGTCTGTATCCATGTAATGGCACTGATTATTTTTTTATGGTGCATAAAAACATTACCAGAACACAGCAGGTGACCCCTGTGAAAAGGAAATGGGGGTTGAATTTCCTTGTAAAGCCTCTTACCCATTTTAGGATGGAAGTGAATGAGTTTGCCCTTTATCTGGACAGGACTGGGTTTGAGGTTGCACTTGCCTGGAGGTGCTCGCCTGAAAGGTATAAAGACATGGTTTCAAATTCGGCTTCACCAAAATAATCATGGAATAGTAAACTGCTTGCAGGTCATAGTGTTTGGCCCCCAAGAATTGTGACCAATTCAATTCAAATCCCATTGCTATAAGAAATAATCCGTCTGCATTTATAATGAGTTCCATTCATCCAGGTGCGCAAACTATTGGCATTGAAGAAAAACATACTGCTCTTGGTGTATGTAGCTAATTTGTTGTCAGGGGATCTTACTGTTACTGTTCTTAGAGATTGTACTTCCATCTTTATTTAAGTCATAGAACTGGTGCTTTGCAAGTACCTGGATGGATCCACTATCTTGTACACGACTCCCCCTCTGGCAGCTGCACTTGGTGTTCCTGTGGCTAAGAAGTACAGCTCACCTAATCCAGGGGGAAATAAATACAATACAAGCACACAATTAAGGGATTTTATAAAGAGGTTCTCTAATGACGTTGGCTCATTCTTGAAAATGATGAAATGGCACGGCTGTGGCATTTAAGTTGTTCGAGAATTTCCTAACAAAGGAAATACAGGAAAAAAGGAACAGAAAAAAAGATTTCACAAGTGTACAAAAGATATTCATTGTGCAAATAAAGTATGGCAAATTTCAACACAGTTCAAAATGTAACCAGTGCAAACGATGCAAGTGGTGGAATTAGATATCCAGCTAATATTGTGAAAGCGAAGTATGAAAGCCCACGTATTATTTTTTTCTCTGTCTTGTTATCGCAAGGCCAAGCAATATGAAAACAGCTTGTCTTGAGAGCATGGTTTATTTTTCTTGTGATCTTGGGATAACAAAATTTAGGAAGCCTAAGCTTGTTGCATGCCACATGAATGTGTATAGCGAAAGGTCTAGTTATAGCCTTAATGTTAAACAGATACCCAGCATAGTTTCTGGTAACTTGTGATTTGTGGAACAAGGATTGCTTAACAGCTGTTATTTCTTTCTTCTGCATTGGTGGATCAACATATTTTTGGACGTCCACTTGTATCTCCAACTCTAATTTTCAGTTTATATTTAATGTACTGGTAATTTTTATAGTAAGTACAGAAACCTAAATAATTTGTAATGCATGGCCTCTCTGGACCTCTGCATTCATGTACGCAATGTATTAAGTTGCTAGGAGATCTAAGAAAATTGTTTACTGGTAATTGGTTGAGTTTCTCACTGCTCGGATTGAAGATGGGAGAAGCAACGTTTGTTGGTTCCTACACACACACACACACACATACACACACACACACACACACCTGTTCTTCAAGGTTACCTGCCTCATCTTCACCAAAGGATATGATGTACTTGTAGTAGCTGTTGATAAGTCTTGGAAACCGGCATGTCTTGTCCTTTCCCATGCATATTTCTGTGTAGTCCCAATTTCCAGTTTCTGGGTTCTCTTTAAGAGACATGAGTCGTCTGGGTTCAAACAGAACCAAAATCTCAGTTTTTCATAGGCCAGAAATGACCATGCATATTAAAACCATTGACCCTGCTGATCGAGGTTAAATGTTTTATTATTGAATAAACAAGTTTAATTAGTTGAATTAATTCAAAAAGGTTACTTGTTAATAACTGACCGATTTGACGTTACTTTACTTGACTTTACATTCACAAGTGGTTGTTTCCTACAGAAGTAGCTCATGTGTGTTTTAGTTGTGAAAAGGGATGTTGATCATTTCTTAAGACACGTGAAATGTAAATAATTTAACAAAAGGGTGGTGTGAAGCGGTCCATGTTTCTATTATTAGAGAATGGCATGTAATACATTTTATCTATTTATAGTAACATATAATGTTCTGAAATGGCTGGTAAACAAGGTAGTTCCTGTTAACACTTAACAGGAACTACCTTGTTTACCAGACATTTCACAACATGTTAGTGTTGGAAAAAAACACCTTGGAACATGCTATTATTGGAAAATAACCAATAATTTCAGGGTGGTAGCATGCCACATCACGCCACCCTGTTGTTAAGTTATTTACATTTCACTTGTCTTATAAAATTAACGTCAACATCCTTTTTCACAAGTACAACACATCAGAGTTGTACGATGTAACAGATTTAGACAGTCTTTCCCTCACAGTCTGCATTTTTTTCCTCTCTCTTTTGTTAATTTAAACTAATAAGACAGAAAAAATGCTACAGAGGAACTGCAAAGCTTCCAAAAATGCCACATAAACACCTCCTAACTCAGAAACTCTCCTTATCAACAGTCACACGTGTTTTTCAACACGTATCACGTATCAGTTTGCTCTGTGTGAAGTGTCGGCTATACATGCCCTTGAGTGAGTGGCTACTATAAAAATGATAATGTTTTAATACGAGCATGTCATGATGACTTTTTTGACAACTAGTCAACTAGCAAAAATAAGTAATCATGTTTTAATGATTAGTTTTAAAATAAGTAATCATGTTTTAATGATCAGGTTTTATATATTTTACAAATTTACTCCCATTTGCATACTATATGAGACACTATAATGTAAAAATAAATAGCATGGTCACTATACCCGCTCATGAAATCCCCAAAGATGTAGAGACCGTTAAGATTTGGCATCTCACAGCCCCTGTATATGTAGCCACCAGTCACTGACTTCCCAATTTTATGTGGATAAGCAAAAATTGGCAGGATGTCATCTGGAAAAAAAAAAATAGAACAAAGATGGCAAACAAATCAGTATATAGTTCAATGCATGCACTGTACAGGAGCAAGTGTATTATTAATATCCTTTCAGATACAATTCCATGCCATGTTAATCCATATTTTACCTTTTCTATTAAAAGTGGACCAACAGTAATGTGTTCTTTTTTTTTACCATCAATTTTATATACAATTTTAAGTACAATGTTCTTAATAAATACAAAATACACAAAATTTTACACACAAATAATTTGAAACAAGATAGACCAGTTTTATTATATCCCAAGCACAAAGGCAATTTTAATGGTTTCCCATTCCGTTTTCTAATTGCATTACTGTTTAATGAAGATGCAAGGCTTGGGTGTTGAACCCAGATCCCTGGATGAGCTGAACAATCAAAAACTTCTTCAGAACAAGGCAAAGCTGGAATGTTTGCCTTACCCAATGAGGAGTTTAAACAGAGTTTCCGGTCATAACAGGAGAACCCTTCCTTTGCCCTCCATCCGTAGTTTCCTCCTTTTTCAATGAGATCCACTTCCTCATACTTGTTCTGGCCAACATCTCCACAAAACATGCGACCCTGTCCCTGGCCGGTGATCGGGTCTCCTCTGTCAATGGAACAGCGCCACATGTTCCTGACTCCATAGGCATAGATCTCTGGCTTTGACTCTTTCTCCCCAATGAAAGGGTTATCAAATGGGATAGTGTAGGGAGCACCATCATCATTGTTGTCCACATCAATTCGTAGAGCTTTGCCTAGTACTGTGGATCTGCAAAACGTGAACAAAGGTGCTCATTGATCTTCAAGATAAAGTCTTTTTAAAAGTATATGATGCTGTAGGCTAAATTAAATTCTCAGGTCTCTCTTATCTAACATACTTTATTATAGCCTGTGCAATTATAAATTTGGATGGTACAATGTGCAGAATACGCTTAGGAGTGTTTTTGCACTAGGAATCATGAAAGGAGGGGCATGGGAAGCAATCTAGTGAGTACACATGGGGTACTAGAGCGTAAATGTCCAATCACAAAACATTTTACATGATAATAAGACATTCAAAAACACAACAAGGTACATATCTGTGACTTGAAATGAAATGAATAAGATTTCCACCATGTGTTTCATCTGGGTTATCTGGTTTCCTCCCACTTCCCAAAACTGTCTAGTAAGTGGTGAGTCTAAATGAAAATGAAAATTTGGCTGCTACTACAGTTTTTATCCATGCATTGTCACTTAGACTATTTTGCAGATGTGTAAAAAATACAGCCAAAACGTGCACAGTGTCAGAAATCACATAAACTGAGATTACATGTGATTACTGAACAATTCAGTGGAATTTGTGGCAAAGTCTATGACAATTTAGATGTACATTTAGAATGACACTAATCTAATGTCTTTAACTTGTTAGCTAGAGTAGCCTTGTGGTCCAAACGCAAAACTAAAGAAATACTTCTGATGGCAATCATCTGTTGAGGTAAGGAGGAATGTTTGTGTAAATTTTATTTGTTACCAAATTAGGCTTTAACGTTGAAGCTTTGAAAACAAATTATAGAGTCAGCACCTATAATACAGTGGATATAAAATGTCTACACACACCTGTTAAAATTGCAGGTTTTTGTGATGTAAAAAAAAAAACCCAAGATAAATTATATCAGAAAAAAATGAGAAGAATTACCTGGTTGCAGTGTGCACACCCCTGAATTACTACTTTATTAAGGCAACTTTTGCTTGTAATACACTCCTGATGTGGCAATTTTATTTCACTCTTCTTTGTAAAAATGCTCCGTATCTATCAGCTTGTGAGGGGAGCTTCTGTGCACAGCCCTCTTCATGTCACCACACAGGTTTTCATTAGGATTTAGGTCTGGCCCATACCAAAAGATTCATCAGCCAGATGGAAACAAGAAGATGTCAAGAATTCCTACAGAAACAGCTTATCCTTATTTGGGGTAAATCAGAATCATTTTATTGATGATAATTACATTAGAGCATGAGTTTGAATGTGTTTGGTTAATTTCTTCTTGATCTTCTTCTTCTCCTGAAGCAATTCCTTTGTTTACTTGAATTTGTACTTTGGATCATCATCATGCAGGCAAGTGAAATGTTTCTTCTCCAGCTGTCTAACAGAGGCCTGCAGGTTTTGTGTCAATCAAAATAGATTGGGGTATTTGGAACTATCCATGATTCCTTCTTTCTTGACTAGAGTCCCACTCCCAGCTGAAGAGATGCTGCCACCACCGTGCTTCACCTTGAGTATGGTATTCTTTGGGTGATAAGCTGTCATCTTTTAAAATTAAGCCCACAAAGTACTACCTTGGACTTATTAGACTATAACACATTTTGCTACATTCTTAAATGCAATTAGGCCGGCTTGGTATTATTTTTTTCCCTATGGGCTTTTGTCTAGCCACTATACCCCATAGCCCAGACATGTGAAGAATATGAGCGATGTTTGTCACATACACAGTGACCAGTACTTGCCAGATATTCCTACAGCTACTTTAATGTTGCCATAGGTCTCTAGGCAGCTTCCCTGATTTGTTTTCTTCTTGTTCTTTTGACAATTTTGGAGGAACGTCCCGTTCACTGTCACTATGGTGCCCCATTTTCTCCACTTGCTGATGACGGCCTTCACTGCTTTCCATGGTATATCTAATGTTTTGGAAATTCTTTTGTACCACTCTCATGATTGAAACCTTTTGATGGTGAGATCCCATACATGCTTTGTATGCACTTTGCAGACCGTAGCTTCAGCAGTCAGATAAAACCAAGATGTCAAGAAATTCCTACAGAAACAGCTGATCCTTATTTGGGGTTAATCAGAATCACTTTATTGATGCCATGCATTTGATAATTACTTTTAAACATAAGTATGGATGTGTTTGGTTAATTCTGGGCACAGTCACATGCCCCATTTTGAAAGGGTGTGCCACGTTACTGTTTTTCTTTTTCTTTTTGTTCTTTTTCTATTAGCTGTTCACCTGAAGTTTGTTGGTTGATATATCATGTACACAAAGATAGAATATAACTGATTTTGGTTTTATGGTTTTTACACCACAAAAACCTGAAACTTTTTACTGAAGTATGTAGACCTTTTATATTCACTGTATATTGCAACTGTAGTCATCTATAGGTAGTTAATATGACTTCAATGCCATGTGTTGTAGCCCTTGAAGCAGTTGCTGTGCGCTACAATGAGACATTTAACATGTAGACTCCATATTACCACTCTGTACTTTATCCAAAGTGCTGGCCATTGACGTCTTCATCTTGGCACCCAGGTTCTAAACCCATAGTCTACACTGTGTGAATATGGCAGGACCTTTTTCTAAGAGTTAACTGTGTTTTAGAGTGGTTCTCTGCCGTTCTTTGTAGATTCACTGGTCATTGCTAGGGAAGCCAGGCTGCCAGAGCCAACACTAATATTTTGAGGCTATGGCTCCATCTGAATGAATGTACATTGGTGCCTAAGGGTAAATGTTTTCCAAACACTCTGGAAACTAACCAGCTGAGGTAACACATGGCTAATTTTCCTTTCCAAAAATAAATTACAGCTTCCTTGCTTTTAATATTTACAGATGTTTATGGATAAAATGGGTCATATGGAAATCACTGAAGGATACTAATACTAATGATGATATGGAGTCCAACTCATTATTAACAGTAACAAGTTTAATCCTTTCTACTTACACAGATTTGACAAATGGAGCATAGTTAATTTAATGACTACAAATATACTTATGTTAGTAAGAAAATTTGCTCCATTCTACCCTCTCAGAAACTGAATCATTCCTGGTCATTGAGTTCTTAAACTTAAGGACCACTGGTGTAACCTTAATTAATTTAAAAAAAAAAAGTTATACTAAATGTAACTTCCCAGGAAAATATGCATTCTAAAGGTACAACAGATGTGCCATTGTGCACAGGGCCTGCAGGAAAAAGACATTTTATTCTTTTACGATTTTACTCTGATATGGTGAGGAACAGGTGGTTGTGGTGTAATGAAATGCCACTGAGAAGCATCTGTGTCTGTCATCTTTCATATTTTTAGTGCTCCAAATATCCATATCTGTATGTTTATTTGGATTTAAACTCAAATTTGTGGATTTTTTTTTTTCTATCTTAAATATTAACCCTATCAATATGGCTGGAACACTGGAAAACATGGAGGAAAAAAAACCAAGGTAGAAATGGCAGCACTGTCACCATGGTCTGTGAATTTTTGGACAGTTCCTCAACCTTAATTACATAACTTGAGTTCGTAATTGCTCTCAACTTGAAATGTGTGCAGGACTGTTTTTTAATCAAGCCCATCTTCCCAGAATTTGAACAAACTAGTAAGCTAATTTAAATCACAGAGATCCTAAACAAGGTTCTTAATTGCCAAAAAAGGTGATGTTGATTGACACAGGAGAATAGTGGACACAGCTGATATAGAGTGGGTTTACTCATTTATTCATTTGCACATTTTCTAAGAGTGTTTTATCTTAGTCATGGCCTCTATAGTTGAAACTACTTATTTCTTTATTTTTTGGGAAGTAGAACCAACTAAGTTCATTAAATATTGCGGTACATACAATACAGGTACATGCAAAAATAACTGTGGGAGCGGGCTGGATTGGTAAAGTGGGTTTGTGGTAGCAAGTGGATAAAAAAAAAAAAAAACAGTCCTATGCACAAGGGAAAGTATATTTTAGTAGCTTTTTTCTAAGAGTGCTGCCCTGTTATAATGATGCTTGGTTTATTATGCTTGAAAAGGTTACAAGAAAAATAAGTAACTGAGGTCGCACAAAAGTTCACATACTTGTTTTGGGAATTCCCAAACATGCCAAAGGGGTCTCCTGCTTTGCCTCCATCTCCTATGAAGATGTAAAGGTAGCCGTCCAAACCAAACAGAAGCTGGCCTCCATTGTGGTTTGATGCTGGTTCCACAAATTCCAAAATGGTCCTGTTAACAAAAATAATCACTATAATATTAAACCATAGTATGACTGTGCAGTTTGGTCTGGACTGGAATTATTAAGCCATTTTTATAGCTTGTTTCATTAGAACTTATTTAAATACAATGGTGTATACAGTATGTTTTTTTACCTTTCAGATGAGTGATCCAGCATATTCATATCTGTGCCTGACAGAAGGAACTCACTGATCCTTATCCTCTCCTGCCTGTTCACAGACACAGAGTAATAGACATATGCCTTCTTGACCACACCGAACCTGGGGTGCAGGGCGATACAAAGAAATCCCCGTTCATCCCCAGACCATGGTGAGGTCAACACGGCCTTGGTGAGGTTGAGGAAGGGCCTGTCGATCCTTGAGCCATTTGGCAAGTAAGTCCATACATATCCCAGCTGCTCAGCTATGAAGAAGCGGTGTGTGCCATCATTTGCATGCACCATTGCCACTGGATTACGCAGGCCATTTGCTACTTCCTGTAGGCAAAGCTGAATGCAGCCCTTGGGATCAGCTTGAACGTTGCCTAGGTTAGCGTTTAACTCGTTGCTGGTGAGAACGTTGGGATAGCAATACTCTGGATCCTTCAGCTCCAAAAAGTCACAGAATCTATCACGATCCTCCTCTATGATGGCAGTGATATTATTGTCTGTCAGCAAACTAAGTGTGTAACGACAGTGAAGCCAATAATCAGAGCAGTAGTCACGGCAAAGGCCAGGGAGCTCCCGCATGGGAGTATTTGCATCCTCAGCATCATACAGATGAGCAGCATAAGGAGAACATTCCTACAGGACAGAACATATTCATATTTAGTATTAACCATTATGATCTGTTTACTACTTTGCAACAGATGTCACCTTGACTCAAACAAATCAAATCAAATAGGATTTAATCAAATTTAATCAAATAGGAATATGATTTATAAAAATATACTTTAAAATACCCAGTATAATATTGTACACTACAATAAATCTGTGCCAGTTTTTTGATCGTATTTTTTGGAAATCTTTGGAGTTTTTTGGGGGGTTTTTTGGCAAATGATGCTTCATCTATTTAAATCTTGCTAGGTTGCATGCTTGATTAAAAAAAAATTAAAAAGAGAAATTGAACATGAAAGTTTGGAATGTCATTTATTATTATTTAATGAAGAAAATCTCATGCATTGTCATAAAATTGAATTTAATGCTGTTTCATGTTTAAGTCTAACATAAATCATAAACAAACATTAAAAAAAAAATCTTAATACAGGTTATATAGAAACTGAGATTTTTGGTCCTGAAAAATAAAAGCAGATTCTGAAAAAAATTTTGAAAAAAAAAAATTTGGTCAAAAATAAAAAATTGAAATAAATATCATTTCACTTATTTCCTCACTAATAAGTGTGTGTTACTAGGTTTATAAACAAAATTGATCTATATATCACATAATGACATAGCTTAATAAGTCAAGAAGCTAAATGCCTTCTTCAAATTTGTGAACTTGCAGCTAAGTTTCTTACTGAAGTGAAACTTTTTACATCAGCGATAATTTTGCTAGAATCTGTGAATTGATTAAATCTTCAGAATATCTCTAGATATACTCAATTAGCAGATGGCATGTTCATGAACTTTCAACTCTTAGTGAAAAATAGTTTCCTCCCTCTTTCTCCCTTTCTGTCTCTCCCTTTCTCGTTGCTCCCTCCCTCTTTCTCTCTTTGAAATTCTTCCTGAAACGTGCTGCTCTGCACGTTCATCTTCGAGTTGAGTTCCCAGAATTCAGTTCACTAGCTGGTGATGGAGTCTTGGGATATAAATACAGCAGCTCATGGGCACATTGGCTAGTCCAAGCCCTTATTACCTTTCAGCCACAAATCCACACCCATCACTGGGTCGGCTTCAACAACAATGTCTTACATCTACACCCAAGCAAATCATCCCGAATGACTATAATGGCTTTACAACAATAAAACTAAATTAAAGTGACTGGGATTTATTGCTTCATAAGCTGGCAGAATTGCAGAGTTTGTATATTTCCAAGATTTAGAAGTGTACTTCCTATGATTAGAACTGAAACTAAACTTAAACCCATTTATGAGTTATTTATGGTAAACGTAAATGTCTGGTGCATGTTAAACCACACATGTGGTGGATTATGTAATGTCTCTGCTTTAGTATATTTGGGTGAAAATCTTGAAGAGAAAAGTAGAGTTGATGACTTCCTGCTTTACCTCACTCCTACACCTGACAGTGTTTGATTACATGTGGAACATCTAACAGCATTTATTTAAACTATATGCAATTATTCACCTAGAATGTCATCAAAACCTTGTCACACTTTCCAGACCTTCGCTTCTACTTTTTAATAAAAATAAAAACAAAATGGTGATATGATTGCCCTTACTACAAACTGCAGGCCAACTGAGTCTTCTTCAGTATTTATCAAGGTTCATCAGTGTTCATCATCTCCATACAGCCTTCTGCACACCTTCCCATCTCCTTCCATCTTTGTGTTTACATTGGATAATTATGAAATTCTGGAGGTGATTGGGATTTCAGATCTTTTGAACTCTACTGGGTTTTTGTTCAGATTGAAAACAGATGGTTCCCAAGTCACAAACTCACAGACACCACATTTGGTGCATTCCTCTAGGCCTTTAAAACCATTGAGCTACTTTCTATATGGTGACTCAGCAGGAATCTGTCTGCGAATATGATGACTGTATAACCAAATTCTGAGCTGTTTTCTAATGAATCGAAATATAATAATCATAAAGGCAAGGTTTGATTTTAAAACATGAACCTTTGCTCTGAATTAAACATTTTAAATACTGCTTCTTTCTAATCTTTCAAATAGCATTGGTTCAATCTTACATTATGGGTGTAATTGATGTAAATTTAGGAGCCACTGTGGTGCTGCTCAATTCTGTATTACGTATATTGTATATACATTTGTATCACTTAGGATTAGGGTTCTTTTCTCACATTAAATCAATCCACCCTACACATAGTGTTAACAGTAATGACTTGCTGTATGTTTTATCCAGTAAGAGAAAATATATTTAGTTCATTCATCTTAAAGTGTAAACACTTTATCTTGGTCCAGGTCATATTCAGATCCATAGCATATTCTGGAAACACTGGGTACAGGGCTGGAACACATCCTGGATGGGTTGTCAGGCTATTGCAGTGACCCATGTATACACATATTCACACATTCATTCATGCTTAGGGGCAAAATGTAAAATTTTTTCTTTTACATTTAAAAATCATGCCACAATGCGCAAACAGGATGATACAATAACAGAAAGGAATCTATTAATAAATCCTTACTCCAAGCCTCCTGTTTCTCATTTTAATAATAATGCTTTGGCTGAACTTTTCTTTTTAGTGACCATAAATTCTGCATTTTGTCATATAACTAATCTTCAGCTGGCTTCATCCTCTTATTATTCTTAATCCTCAACCTTCTTCATGTGTCTAATTGATACCATTTTTTCATACTTACTTAATATCTCTAGCCACTGTCTGATAACATGAGAGACGCTGTTCCAGATTCGAAAGGAAGTTGATGTTTTGGTTTTCCCTAGGTCTCTACTGCCACACAAGCAGCTCCCTGTAGCTGAGATAAATGTCCCAACAAAGGATGTCATTGAGCAAAGCTTCCTCTCTAAGTGGTCAAGGGAATGAGACCTTTCCTCAGCCAACCGCACTACCTATGGGGGATCAGTGTGGTAAAAGAAAACACCATTATTGAAGTGGGTTGAAACCAAATGAGCTTGAGGTGCTGCAAAGCTGTATTTTTTTCTTATCTGTTAAAGGCATCACCGGAATGGCTGGTTTTTGTCCTATATGATTTGGATCCAAATAGACCAAGGCACAGTAGGCACAAAACAGCCATGAGTCAGACTTGGTTTTGTATAATGATATGTTTCTGTGCTGTTCTAAACCTATGTGCATTTATTTGCCCATCATGAGATAAAGTTGGCTGTAATCTACCATGCATATCTTTATATTTAGACATTTAATGTCCTTGAGAAATGTGTTTGAGTTTATCTTTTTGCTTGAATGACTTAAGAGATGTTCCCAGTTGTTATCATTTTTTTGGTGATTATGTCTTTTATCAGCATGCTGTATTTCTTGAAGCCAAAGAAGTGGAAGACTGAAATAATAGTGGATTTATAGGATAAAGACAAGATTGAACCCACAAGGAAAACTTTGACAACCAAAAATCATCCATTCTCATGCATAAAACCTACCATTCATTCAGAAAACATGAGGCTTTCCATTGGAACTGAGTGACGTAAGGTCTTCACTGTAAACATAACTTCGGGTGAGACACTGTTGCAAATATTTAAAATTGATCAACACTAGACCCATTCCTGTACACTATTTGATAAGAAGTATTTTTAAATGTTACACGTGTAAGATTTATTTTTTTTTGATTAACAATCTATGAGTCTCAACACACGATGCCAGACAGTGATGACAGGCATGGCTGACCTAAGTCTGAGTCTTACCTGGCACAGGATGCTGCGGATGTACTTCCCGCAGACCATGAACCCAGAGTGATCAAAGTAGTCCATAATTTGGTCAAATCTGTGTGAAATCTGTTTGTCTTGCTCCAAATCACAGCAGCCAAACTTGGAATAATCTTTGCAGAAGCGCAGCGGCTCCTGAGGATGGAAAGGAGGCTTATAGTCCAGGCATTGCGGGTGGGCATCTGCATGCAAGGAGCTCAGGAGCAGCCAAAGCAAAAAGTGGAGAAGCTCAGCACTCCAGGTTCTTACTAAACTCATGGCAGTGAAGAAAACGAGAGCAGGCGTCCCAGCCGGCAAAGGTACGAATTAAACGGAATGCCTTTTGGTTTGTGTTCCGCTCTAGCTAGTCAATAATTTGTGGGCTAACTTGGATACCTGTCAGCACACTCACACATGCACAACTCTTTCATTGGACATGTGCTCTGGTCCAGAGAGAGAATGAACCGATTGAAGTCGCACAAGGCCTTCTCATTCAACAGTCTGAGCTCCAGCCACATGTGTACACACACACACAAACTACTCCAATCCCTCCTCCTCGTCTCTACCCATGTCTCCTCCTCTCACTCCTGCCTTCTAACTCTTTCTCTCTTTTCTCAAGCAAAGGCATTCCTACTCTTTGCGGCTGGCCTCTGTCACAAACTTGTAGTCACCCTTCCCCCATATGCTGAATCTCTCCCCAGTAGGGGTGTAATGATAAACTCTGGTCACATTTCTTTTGAATTCACACTGGCATCAAGATTCAATTCACGTAGAATCTCACAATCTTTTGAACAAAATTTGAATGAAGAAAAATTATGAGTGAAAACATTCCTTTTTTATTTCTGAATCATAAACAATGCAAAAAGTCAATTTTTGTCTGTATAAAAAAATAAATCAAGTTGCTATGAAGAGAGGATTAATATTGTAATCAAAATGTACTACAGGATCACCATATCTTAATAAATAAAGTTATAAATCCTCCCCAAATTTTTAATAAACAAAATCTCTAACATGGAGAAAATGACTGAACACAGTGATCTGTGTAACTGTGCCTGAGGCACCATTGTAAACAGAAATAGAGCTCCAAAGTCAGCTAAAATGCCTGATTTCCATGACCTTTTTCTTGGGCAGCATAGATTACAATGTGGGGGGTGGGGGGGCTGATTTGCTTAAAAGCTGCTGAACAGATCTTTTAAATGTTTATATAACCATATTACCTATATTGAGCGTTGGTCATTGTGATCTGGGGCTATTGGACCCAGCATGCGCTCTATATAGTTTATCTCTATGGGTTTTTCAGATTGGGACCTCTGCTGTTCCAATAGTGCAACTGCACTAGATGCATTATTAATGCTGATTCCCATTATGTGATTTGTGCATTTCTACGATGCACATCAATCACATTTTTGTGTCACGATGCATCGTTACACCCCTACTCCCCACCAATCTTAGTCTAATGTTTCATCTTTCACTTAATATATTATTTACAAAACATTATAGACAATATAGTTGGGTGCAAAGGTTTGCGTACCCATAGGACACAATAAAAAAGTAATTCAGTTTATGTCAAGAGATTTAGTTGATTAAGTTTCATGTTAAAGTATTAATAATGAAACAATCAAAATGGCATTATTAAACATAAGGAATAAAACACAGGTGTGCTCTTATAGGAAAATAATCTCCACCAGGTTGGTGTGATGAGGTATTGTTACCACATCAAATTAAAAATTTTTTTTACAATAACAGCACATTCCACAGTGTTTTATTCCTCTCATATTTGCCAAAGCTAAATTGAAGCTTGTCACATTACCAAAAAAAACACAATCTCCACCATCCTAGAACAACTAGTGAAACATCATAAATAGGCCACAAACACTTGCTAGCAAGATTGACAGGAACTTTTTCAAGACACTAGAGGAGTCCTCACCTGAGAGAATCAGCTATGGGAAGCATAGCCAAGTATTAGAAAAGAAGTTACATATAGGACAATTGTTTTTGTGGAGGTTAGTAATTTCCATGCAAAAATATAAGCCGCAATAAAGTTGATTGTGTTTACTCACATAAATCTGAAAATGTAGCCAATTTATATGCTTTATATTACTGCACTGTATTCAAAGTTCCACTATCCAGTGTTTACTTTTTGAGTCCTTGAAGCTGTCTCAATAAAGTGTTTTCATTGCTATCACTATGTTGATGTAGTAGATAGATTTTAAAGGCCACACTTTTAAAGTTGAAGGCTTTAATCCACCAACTACCTTTTTTGCTGAAAGTAAACGTCTGTTAATGCTTATTTAAAAGGATTTAAGGGGAAGCATCTCTGTGGGGCACAAAATTACTATTTCACATGAGTGATATAGGTTTTGGGAATATTTATTCTTCAATAAATCACAAGATCACTTGACAACTCTGTATTTTTTGTTTGTATTTGTATTTGTATTTGTATTTTTATTCAGCTTGTCTTTTGTCTTATACTAAATTTGTTAGGAAGTGTTGTTAATCAACAAAAATAGAGGAATTCAGGAAGGGGGCAAATACTTATATATAAGTATATACACAAATATACACTGCATAAAAAATTAGTCGCATGACTAGAGAAAGTAAGTGTTGTTCAAATGTTTCAGACAGTAAATAAAAAATAAATAAATAAAGCAAGAAAAAAAGAATGCAGGAGGATGCAGGTGTCTTGCCAGAAACCGTTATTGCCCTTCCTTTTAGTTTATTTGCACTCATTTTACATTATATTGTTCCATTGGTATGCAGTTAAGTGAGATAGAAAGTTTGGGATTTGCTTCATGTGGTGTCAGAATTACTACATCGAACTGAAGGCACAGCCTAGTCACTTTAAAACACCAAACGGTGGCTAATGTCAAAACAAGCTTTTATGATGTCCTGCTAAGTAGCTTTGGTTGTTTGTTGTTGCTGAATTTAGTTAGCGTACAGCTTTCATTGCTGTCTCATTGAATCTGTCTGGGACAATAATAGTTATTGGCAGTTAAAACATTTAGCATACCAGGAATTTGCTTCATGTGGGAGATTCCTAAATCAAGCTTTAATGGCGTGGTTGAACATAATCACAACTTGCGGGTAATGTCAGAACAGTGTTTGTCTGAATTGTTCTGTGGTGTCACTGAATACATTGTTTAAAATAACACAGAATTATGTTAAAAAATAATCTAAATCATTATCAAGCTACAGATACACTATTATGACCAAAAGTTTGTGTAAACCTGAGCATTACACCTATGTGTGCTTTTTGACCATCCCATTAACATTAGTGTCCCTTTGCTGTTATATTATACAACCGGTCAGCTTATTTGATTGCTCAAGCAGTGTTCCAAGAGAACTTATACTGTATTTCCTATAACCGCAATGTGTGCATCATTCCACTCGTCTGTTTGCCACGAACAATTACACTTTTTAGTTCAAGTGTTGGAGACATCATTAGCATGGCATGGCATGACATGTTATGATACTTTTCAGGAATATAAATTTTGATCTAAAATATGAAAGCTCATCAGATCAGGAAAAAGGGACAGCAATTGTACAGGAAACATGTTTAACAGGAATGGGCAAACAATGTGCTATAAAGTGAGTGTGGCTTCTTTAGTATCTATTTTCACTAGCAGAGCAAAACCAAACAGAACATTTCGCCATAATGTTATGGATATATCAGTTACTCAATATTAATTTCTTGTTTATAGAACTGTGGCATAAAAGCAGCATTGCACTTGCCAATATTCAGTATAACCACACCTATTGCTTGTGTGATGTTTAAATAACCTCCACTATTTTGGGAAGGTTTCCACTAGATTTTGGAGTGTGGCTGTGGGGATTTGTCCTTTCAGCCACAAGAGCATTAGTGAGGTCAGGCACTGATGTCAGGCGAGGAGGCCATGTTCCATGTCATTCCAATGGTGTTCAGTTGGATTGACATCATGGCACTGTGCAGGACACTCAAGTTCTTCTACACCAACCATGGCAAACCACGTCTTCATGGAGCTTGCTTTGTACACAAGGACAAATGAAGGGAAATTATAATGCATCCTATATAATTATATGCTTACAACTATGTGACAAAAGTTTTTGTAAAGGTCCACTTAAAAAAACTATAGAGCATTGATAAAATCATAGAACAAGAAATCACTATACATATTAAATATATAATTACATTATGTTTTTTTATTTAGCTTTTGGCTATGTGGTAACTATATAGCGTAATCAGAAATCACAGACATTAAATGGAACATTAAACACTGTAATCATAATTAATAACTTCTATTCTGATAAAACACTTAGCACTGTTTGCTTTTATGCTTTTTCACCTGTACTGTGTAAGGATTTGTAATCACACTGTCCAGTGTCACTCAGAAGAGTATGGTTCCTCTCAAGGTTTCTTCTTCATGTCATCGCAGGGTGTTCTTCCTCACCACTGACATCTCTGGTTTGCTTATTATGGATCTAAGTCAAAATTTCTGTAAAGCTGCATTGTGACAATGTCTGTTGTTAAAGGGTGCTATAAAATTAGAATGGAATTGAACATAGTTAGTTATTTTATTTGACATTTATTTGTCTAGAAGTTGTTTTCATCCTTATTGACTTACTGTTGAGCTGATCACTAACTGAGACTGCTGATCCGCCACTGCACAATAGTATAATTAACTTTTACTCAAACTGCAAAAATGGGACTAAATAAGCTTGAAACATTGGTGAAAAACTCAGCATCCCATCTTGTTGTACTTATTATAGCCTTGTGGAATGAAGAGATTGTTCTGGGTAATTTGTGGGAGGAAATACAGTAAACCTAGTGACTCACTAGCTCACCATGTGCAGACCTTCTGGGAAACCTGGCCTTATGGGTGATCTAAT
This sequence comes from Notoglanidium macrostoma, assembly GCA_030068235.1. Lineage (NCBI taxonomy): Eukaryota > Metazoa > Chordata > Actinopteri > Siluriformes > Auchenoglanididae > Notoglanidium > Notoglanidium macrostoma. Next base: position 18,940,067 of record JAQQZR010000037.1, on the reverse strand, counting down.
AACTTGAGAATGGTGATGTGACATATTTTGGCCGAAGCTCAAACAAAAGCTTTTAAGAAGAAGATCTTTACTGATAAGAAATCAATGGAGGAATTAATGGTGGAATAAAAAGGGAATTAAAAAGGGATAATGACTGTAATAATAATTTTAGATTAGGGTTTATATACCCACACACTTCAATCTGTGCAGACCTTAGCAGACCCTGTGGTAGTTCCAGAGATTGGGACATAATGACTGAAAGCAACTTTGGCTGATTTAGAGTTTATTCTAGGTTCAGTGAGGAGACATTTAATTGATGATTTAAGGGACCTGACTGATATGTATTCAGTAAGCATGCCAGCAATGTAGGAAGGAGCTAAGCCTTTCATAGATTTAAAAACAATAGGAACATATTTTAAAATCAATTCTTTGTTTAACTGGGAGTCAGTGAAGTGAAGTTAAGAAAGGAGTGATGTGTTTGTATCGTCGTTCACAAGCAAGGATGGATGAGGTTCACTAACATACAATTTCTCAACATTTCAGTGTCTTAACATACAATTGCAATGATTTCATCATCAACAAACCATAATATCATCAAAAGATTCACAGAATCCAGAGAAATCTCTGAACCTGAGGGTCAAAAACCAACCCTGAATGCCAGTGACCTTCAAGCCTTCTCATCTGAGACAGACTGATATAAATTGGAAAAGTGTGCTGTGGTATAATGAGAGCAGATTTCAAATTGCTCTTGGAAGTTGTGGATGCTGTGTCCTCCTAAAGAGGAAAAGGATTGGTACCAGAGGAAGGTTCAAAATCTAGCATCTGTGATGGTATGGGGGTGTGTTCATGCCCATGGCATGTATGACTTGCACATCTGTAAAGGCATCATTTGTACTAAAAGGTACATACAGGTTTTGGAGCAATATGTGCTGCCATCCAGGCAATAGCATTTTTATGGATGTCTCTGTTTATTCCAGCAAGACAATGCCAAGTCACACGCTGCACATGTTATAACATTCATAGGAAAAGAGTGTTGGTACTAGACTGGCCTCCCTGCAGGCCAGACCTGTATGTGACACATTATTAAGCGCAAAATACAACAACAGATGTGACAATGGAGATCTTGGACTGTTGATAGTCGTATATGAAGAAAGCCTCTTTCTTTACTCATTCAAAAGTTCCACAAATAGTGTATTCAGTTCCCAAATACTTACTGAATATTGTTAAAAGAAAAGGTGATAACACAGTGGTAAACATGCCCCTGTCCCATATTTTTTTGGAACTTTTTTGCAGGCATCAAATTCAGAAAATGTGCATATTAACAAAAAACAATGAAGTTTATCAGTTTGAACATTAAATATCTTGTCTTTGGATTGTACTAAATTGATTATAGATCAAAAAGGATTTGCAAATGATTGCATTCTGCTTTTATTTACATTTTAATTGGTGCACCCAATTTTTTTGGAATGGAAGCTATAGAAATAAAAGCATGAATCAGTTTGTCAGAGTTTAGCTGAGACAGTAAGTATTTCAAAAGTGATTAAAGGCAGACTTGGAGATATTAGATATGCACTTTTGGTTAAGTAAATGATGAGCATTTTAAAATCACACTCAAGTTTTTGGCTTGCTCACAAGGTTTTACTGATATGGAGTTAATAATGACTGAATCTGGTACCTCAGAGCCTTGGAACCTATTACAGGAATCTTTTGGTCATCCAAATTCTAATATCAGCAGTGCATTAAATGAGGTCTTTCAATAGGCTAAGCTTATTGGTCAAAACAGATATACGTATATAACTGCACATTAACATCACACATGTTAAATCAACTCTGAAAGTGTTGAAAATTAACACTTTTACAGTGTTTATATAACTCTCATTGACCAGTGTTAATTTAATTATCACTCCAGTGTTAGAAATTTAACTCTACCTCATTATTGTTCAGTTTACTCTGTCAGTGTTTAGGAAGAAACTCTGAACAGTGTTGTTTTAACACTTACTGTACTAAAAGTGACTAAATAAGTCTGGGGAGTAAATTAGAAACTCTCATTAGTGTTTTTCGACACCTCAAAAGTGTGAAATATATCTATGAAGAGTTATTAAAAAGCTCTGAACACTGTAGCTTTAACAGTAAATAACGGTTAATCATATCAGTGAAGAGTAAATATATTTATCTCTTTTAGCGTCTGTATTAAAACAAGCCAATAGGTTTTCAAAATTTTTCAAATTGTGTGTTCTGCTGACTTTAGAATCACTTTCAGGAAAGTCAGAGTATATTGTGCTTTTCTGAGAGTGCATCTTGGTTACAAATCCCTCTAGATCACATATAATTAATGTGACTACATTATTGAAGCACCATGTCCTTGTAGTTTTGCAACAACATCTGCACACATGTTTTTTAGTATCTGACTCTTCTGAAAAAGACATTGGTGCTGAAAGTTAAAAAGCTCATTGAATGCACTGAGGGAACCAACCATCAAACAGGGGATACGTTTCTTGTCATGGGTAATGTAACACTTGCCAATCTGATATTCTTCATACAGCAACGAGGTATGGCTGATATCCTTCTCTGTGTCGAAGATGTTCATTAATGCACTTGAAGACTATAATGATACAAGCAAGCATTCCAATTATAGCTCATTGATACTAATAACAAAGCAGGTTCTGGGTTTGATCCCAGGGTCAACAATGGGCCTTTCTGTGCGAAGCTTGCATGTTGTCCCAGTGCCTATGTGGGTTTCCTCCTGGTGCTCCAGTTTCCTCCCATGTTGCAGAGTTTAGGAGCCACTGCACTGAAGGGCCTGACTCCCAAGGTGGAAAATCTGGTGTGTGGGACAGCAAATAGATTATTACTAGAAGACCTGAAAGAACAGGAGGGGAGTAAGGGGTCAACAACTCACTGAGATATAAATGGGCAAGGTTATGCAGGGCTATAAAGCTGAGAATCTTGATTTGGTACTGGATCGAACTGGTAGCCAGCATAGCTGAGAGAGGATGGGGTGATATGAGCTAAGTACTTGATATGGGGGAGTACTCTAGCTTCAGTGTTCTGGACATACTATAGCTTTTGTAAAGACTTTGCTGGGAGTCCAATGAAGAGGAAATTGCAGTAATCAATTCAGGACATAAAGAAAGCATGAACCAGAGTTTGTGCAGCATTATTAGTCAGAAATGGGCAAAGACGAGAGGTAGAAAAATGCAACTTTGGTGAGGGACTTATGGATTGATATGTGCATCAAAATTAAGCGATGGGTCAAACAGCACACCAAGATTTCTGACAACAGGGACCGGCTTAACAAGCACATCATCAATACTAACTGAAAAGTTGGATGATTTACATAGTAAGGATTTGGGGATAACCAGTAAAACTTTTTACAATGTTTAACTGATATCCTGCAGCCAAAGCTTTACATCTGAGGTACAATTTGTTAGTGTATTAGGAGGGGAGTCTGTGGGTGAGTTTGTAGTGAGGTATAGCTGAATATAATCTGCATAACAGTGAAAGTTATGGCCATGGCCATGAATAATCTGACCAAGGGGAAGGATGTAGATTAAAAAGAGAATTTGCCCAAGAACTGATCCCTGGGGGCCACCACACATAACAGGAGCGGTGGAGGACTTGGGCTAACCTAATGTTATAAACTATTGAATGTTTGTAAGATATGACCTGAACCATGAAGGTCTATGTCTGTGATGCAAATAAAGGAAAGATGGGAAACGAGTGCATCATGGTTAACAGTGTCAAATGCTGCGATTGGGTCGAGGATGAGGAGAATGCAGAAGGGTGGGGGCGTGGCCAAGCTGACAGGAGGAAAAATTTGACTTAGTGATGAGTTCAGAGACAGAAAGACAGTCAGCAGGTGTAAAACATGTGAGTTTTGTAACCAGAATAGGAAGATTAATAGGGCAGAATGATTGAGAAGAAGAAGGAAAATGGAAGTAGATATGGTCAATTTTGTTTTCAAAAGAATATAAGGAAGTCTGACACTGCTCAGCTATATTGGGGCATGCTCATACTGGAGGTTGGGGGAGTTTGTTAAAGTTCTGAAGAGTGTTCTTGGCCTAGACTTGGCACCATTTATTATGGAGAAGTAGTAGTTGGAGTGAACAGCATTTGTAAAGTAAGGAGTGGACAGTAAGGCCAGTTTTCTTATAAAGGTGCTCAAGATGCCTGCTAGTGGCTTTCATTACTCTGAGCTCAGGGGTGAATTTAGGGCAAGAGCGAGTGGCTGGAACAAGGGGCAAGATCATTGAGTAAACCAGAGATAGTGTCATTATAAAGAGCAACCATAATATCAGGGGAGGACAGTGTATGTAAGTCAGAAAGAAATGAGGACTGAAAAGAAGCAGCAAACAGATTGGACTTGACAGACCTAATATCACGATAAACAACAGAGATTTCCTCCAAAGGCTGAGACGTAGTGATGGGAAAGCTGCATTCCATAAGCTTAAGATCAGAAATACCAGAAACTGAGCCAGAGACGGAGATAACATTCAAACCTGTAGAACAGAGCAAGTCAAGAATATGACCATGAGTGTGAGTTAGAACGTCAACATGCTGTGTCAAGTTAAACCATTCTAATACTGACATGAACTCAGATGTGGATTAGGTCAGCTGGCTACTCTAAACTGCCCATAGGTGATAATATTAGCATGAATGTCTGTCTTTGTGCTTGTCTCTGTGTTAGCCTTGTGCCTTGGCAGCACTGATTTTTACCAGCTCTCTTGCTTCCAGGTTGAGGTGGAAGAAGATGAATAGAAAAAGTAGAGTAGTAATGTTACTGTCCCAGTCTGAATTTGAGAAAGATGGAATGTCAACGATGGATGTAAATGCTTGCTAGATTACTTAACTTATGCTACACAGGTCTTACTTATACTCATGTGCCTGTCTCTGATACTGTATAACACAAAGTAAAAGTATAATATCTTCCTGGAATGAACTTCACCATGTGCCTTTTTTTTGTTTTTTTTATGTTTTTGCTGATGACAAGAAGGGAACGCACAGGAGGAGCCAAGGTCAGGTCCATGGCTTCCTCAGTGATTGTTGGCTTTAAATGCAATGTCTTACTTTTCCAACATTTAGAGGCTGTTTCAACATTGAAAAGGAGTGTGAAGTCTTGATTAACTTTTAAAATGCAAAACACCAAAACAATTAGACAATTACATTAACTATTTATCTTCTAATTATACTAAATATTTGACCAACCTACGATTCCTTTGGTGTCTAAAAAGCAGGAAAAGTTTTTAGAATGTCAGTTGTCTTGTTTGGGTCATGGACAAGTACATGTCTGTGACGAAAGGTCTCCATCAACTTATAGAAGATCTGAGCTTTGTCAGATGTATGGGCAAAGAAGGCAATGGCCTCTCTTATAGCACCTTCATCAAGCAGGTCCTCAGGGTTGGCAGATCTTTTCAAGGAAACTTCTCCCAGGTCAGAGCTAGTATTATTTCCCTTAGCAGTATGATGAGATGTATTTTTCTGCAACATCTTTAGTCACCGTGCATGGTAGCCAGTTCCACTATGAGCATCATAGAAGTGCTTATGCAAAAAAAGAGATTCGTTGATCTTGGTATAGCCTTTCTTATTGAATTGATCCCACAGTGATGGAAAAAGTGTCACAACACCACTCTCTTTGGTTGCGAGTAGGAATCCTGAAAAATTGTTAAACAGTGACAAAAAAAACTTTATGAACACAAGTAACCATTGAACATCAGAAGTTTTAATAGCACACTCAATAACTTCCTACACTGAATCCATCCTTCTACTCAGGAAGCAAACGTTGACTGGTTTTGAAGGCATTGTATCTGGTAGCAAAGCAAAGAGTCTAAGCAAGCTGCAGTTAACAAAAAATGCATAGGCCATACCCAAATTTATATCACTATACATTTAGGTCACATTATGGAGAGAAATTTGGAGAAATGTTAACAGCTGAGGAAGACAAGCTTTTGCTCATCTTTGCTTCAATCCTGTATGCTCGGCACAACACTGCCTCCTACAAACATAACAATACAGCGTGTTAAAAGACCCACAGTGCATACATGATGAATGTAAACCTGTTTGAACAGGCCAAGGTAAAAAGCCCCTTAGTTTTTCTGTATCACACACTACATGGCACCTCTGGTTCAAAGGACCCACCTTAGGACCAGAATATATCAAAAAACATTCTGCTCCATTGACATACCTACTACAAACAGACATATGGACCCACAAATATTCAACTTGTAAGTTAGTAAGTACAGCATAAATGCTAACATCCATAGTCTAACCAATTTATCATACATAGAATAACTGTGCTGGCTACAAAAGAGCATCCTATGACTAATAATCTTAACCTAACCAACAAAAGAGCCACAAAATGCTTGTTTGCTAGGAAATATAAATTGATAAATGATAAACACAAAATGAGATGCATATGTAATTATTGGTATACAACCTGTTAAGTATAATTCCCAGGAATGGAAGATTTGAGACTGGTCTGTAGTTCTCTCATCAAAATGGGTCAAAATTACTCTTTTACAGCTATGGTGTTATAATAGCTTATTTGATACATGTGGGGAAGATTCCAGAGAATAGGGAGGTATTAACTCAAGAATATCATATATCAAGCAGCTAAAATAGATTTTGAACAGCTTAGTAGGCATTAAGTCAAGAGCACATCTTGCAGAACTTTCCTTTTACAGACAACTGAGATTTTTTATGGTCTTATACAAATGGAAAACGCTAATCACTCCGTCATTAATCTGACTCCAAAGAGACAGCCGAGTTCTCTAGGTGACTCAGAAGAAAGGCATGAGTTTGGCCTTGATGTTATCACTGGGGGATGGATAAGGGGAAACTGACCTTACATGGTAAAATAAAGGGTCATGGCATATGTTTGGGTGGAACTTTGCTTGCCAAAATTGTAAGAACAATCAGTATTTATAAAGTATTATAAGGAAAGGATGTCTTCATAAACTGTTTTGATTCCAACCATGAATACAGGCAAGAAAATTACAAAGAAAAAAATATAGACGAGAACAAGGATACAAGATATTTTCTGCATTGAAAGAATCGTAACTAAGTGTTTTCAATTAACTAAAGCTGCACTTAAAGAAATGATACATTAATTGTGTGTTAATTTATAACAATACAAAATTTTTGATTCTGGAAAACAGGCAAAAGAGACAAAAATTACCACATCATCATCATCATAAAAACAAAGAAGGGCGCTTACACACTCTACATAGAGCAGTTTTGCAAACATGCTGACATTGACATTTCTGGGGAAGAACATACTCTGACATCCTTTGCTGTAATACATACAGCACTGTTTATTAGCATGTAAACTAGTGAAAGTATTATAAAGTACAAAGCTGCAATATGTGTAGCATGATGGGGAATTTTAAAGCATGTCACGTTTATTTGAAAATCACAATCTATTACAAGATGTTAATGACAGTTATCTACAGTGCTGTAGCTTATTGGATGAAAATAAGCACAAATGTAAACATCAATCCCCATAAAATCTGTATTGCAGTGATACGTGGGGCAATGCTATGACCCGACCTGCTTTGAGAGCCAGCCACCATATCACTAATGTCTAAGATAGCTGGAGCTAGCTAGCATGTACAGTTCACTTACTTTGATTAACTTTTCCAGGTGGTTTAGACATCGCCTGTACATCTGGTACATCAGGTACAAACACTTCCCACAGCAATGAAAAAAAAAGGCAGTTGGCTAAAATGGTTTCCACAAAATGAGCAAAACATGGTTTACTGCAGAACCCATCTACGGAGAACTCGTTCACTTCCTAATGGAGCTAAACAGCTAAAATAAGTATTTACACCTGCTTCTTGAAAAAAATTTGTATTTGCAAATATAGTATCAATTATGTGTTAGAGCTTTCATTTTTCTTACAGGAAAGGCTATTTTGCCCATAAACCGCTAGAATGCACTTAGCAGAATGCTATCAGATTATGGGCAAAATTGCCATCCCTGTAAGAAAAATTAAATATCATTAGAATTTTTTACATTTCAATTCAAATATATATTCAATACTATATTTGCAAAAACTAAAATACAATTTGGGGATTTGTATTGAGAAGCAGATTACTGTAAAGATTGTTAAAGCATGTGCATAGTGCCAAGGTAAGATTTCCTAAAGTCTAATGGAGGCATGAATGAATAATTCTAGACAATATGATGCTTTTTACTCAATGTGCACTCTAAACTCTGTTTCCGTCACATAACCTAAAATATTCAAGGAAGGAATTCTTATTATATAATCAGGTAGTATTTACTACATTTCCCCAGTGTTCCACCCCTAAATCATCCCAAATATATAGGAAACATCAGGACAGCATACCAAAACATTCCTGGAAACAACTGTGAATTATAAACAAGGCTTAAGAAAGAAGAATAATAGAAAGCATCTTTGGAAGCCATGTGAATTTCTGGAAGTAATGTTCTTTAAACTAGCACGTGTGGGGGGTATTCCATGAAGGTAGCTAACCCTTCATAAGCCAGTCTTAATTCAACAAGATGCACTATTACATACAATACCTGTGTAAATTCCTGGAACCTTACATTTCAAATCACACATGTCGCTCTAAAGCCCTTTCAGTTTCACTGTCTTTGGGTATGCATTTCTTTACAGTGTTGGGGATGCAGAACTAAAGTAAAGGTATAGTGTTCTGTGAGATTAGAAAGGTTTGTGTTGCACTAAAGCACTTTCTAAATACATTCATCTTTTCTGGCCACCAAGGCATTCTTGGCATTTTTGGAATTGAATGTGTGGAATCTATTACATCAAATCATTTATCACACATTGATCATAATGTGTTCAGTAACTTGAATTAGTAACTGCATTCAATTTGCCAGGATTTCCAAAAATCATTGGAGACATTAACTACACCCACATCAGAATAAGGAATATTAATATATTAATGTACAGGTATGTCTTAATAACACCATATGCTAAATACATCTATAAGGTAAAGTGATCATAAAACATTAAGTCTACTGTCATCATTACGACCTCCTAAAAATTTTAGAAGGTACACAACATCTCATTTTAAACATTGTGGAAAAATGGCCTGGATCAGTACACAATGCAAGAATATTTCAGGAATCTTCACTGGCACTGAGCCTTAGCCAAGGTAAGGCAGTTGGAGTGTAAATTTGGGAATTGCATTGCCTTGCCTTGGCTGAGCCTCTGTGCCAGTGAAGGCAATTGAAATCCACAAATCTACTATTCCCCTCCATGAATCACCACCTTATTGTGGTGGAGTGGTTTGAGTGAGTGATCCTAGAAGTTGTGATATCAAGGGTAACTTGCTTCTGCTTGGGCCTTCCAAAGCAAACTAGTCCTATGTGAGGGGCCAGACTAAGTGTGAATTTTAAGACCTCTATGAGAAGAAGAAAAACAAGGAAACATCAAACCTCACCCAAAACAGTGATTGTGGGGCCCCATCCTGGAGCTAGGCCTGGGGAGGGGCTAATCACCAAGCACCTGGTGGTCAGGCCTTTACCCATGGTCCTAGCTGATCACAGCCCAAAGGTGCTACATGGGTCCACCCTTCTGTGGACCCACCACCTACAGGAGGGGCCATGGGGATCCTGTGAATTCTGTATCAGACAATGGCTGAAGGTGGATGCTTTGGCAGTCTGAACCCCAGCTGCTCTAACTGGCTTTAGGAACATGGAATATCACCTCTTGGGTTGGGAAGAATTGTGAACTTCTGGGTGAGGTTGAGAGATACCAGCTAGATATATTTGGGCTCCTCTCAATGCACAACACGAGTTCTTGAACCAGTCTCCTGGAGAGGAGCTGAACTCTGTTCCACTCTGGAGTTGCCCTAGGTGAGAGGTGGCAGGCAGATGTGGAGTTCTTCCCAGTGAATGAGGGGGTTTACCTGTGCCTTTGGCTGGGGAATGGGCTCTGACTATTGTTTGTACTTATGAGCTGAACAACAGTTCAGAGTATCCAGCCTTCTTGGAGTCCTTAGGTGGGGTGCTGGACGTCGCTTTCTCTGGAGATTCCATTGTTCTACTCGGTGACAATGCTCATGTGGGCAAAGAAAATTAGACCTGGAGTGGAGTGATTGGGAGGAATGGCCTGCCCAACCTGAACCTAAGTGTTGCTTTGTGATTCAACTTTTGTGCTAATCACAGGCTTTCCATAACAATCATCAGGTTTGAGTATAGGGGTGTCCATAAGTACACTTGGCACCAGGACACCCTAGCCCACAGGTCAATGATCAATTTTGTAGCTGTGTCATCAGATCTGTGACCATATGTCTTGGACACTTGGGTGAAGACAGGAGCTGAGCTGTCAACTGATCACCACCTGGTGGTGAGGTGAATCAGATGATGGGGAGGACACTGGAAGAAGGAGTCCTATTAAGCTTGGTTAGCTTGTAGGACTCTGGAAGCAACTGACAAATACTGGCAGCGGAGTGGTTTTGGCAGTTTCTGAAACAAAAACTCTGGTGTAGAAGGAGTTTAGTGAGGCAATGAAGCATGACCTTTGGTCAGCCTTGAAGATATTCTGGCAAATCATCAGATTTCTCAGGAGGGAGAAGAAGTGCTTTACCAATCCTGTATATAGTGGGGATGGAGTGATGCTGACCTCAACTGAGAACATGGATCTCCTAAATACCACTGACATGCCTTCCATATGGAAAGTAGAGTATGGGAACTCCAAGGGAGATTCTTCCATCACTAGGGCTGAGGTCACTGTCATGAGTTATATAAATCTTCAGTGGCAAGGCCCTGGGGGTGGATGAGATTACCTCAAAAGCTCTGGATGTTGTTGGGTGTCTTAGCTTACATGCCTTTCAACATTGTGTGGAGGCTGGGAATGGTGCCTCTGGATTGACAGACTGGTGTGGTGGTCCTCCTTTTTAAGAAAGGGGCCCAGAGTGCATGCTATAACTTTAGGGAAATGACACACCTCAGCCTTGACGGGAAAGTCTTTGCCAGGGTATTGGAGAGGAGAGTAGGTTTGTTAGTTGAACCTCAGATTCAGGAGGAACAAAGCAGTTTTCGTCCTAGACGTGGAATACTGGACCAACTCTTTATTCTCTAAAGGGTATTGGAGGGTGCATGGGAGATTGCCCAACCAGTCTACATGTGTCCTGTGGACTTGGAGAAGACATATGATGTCAGGCTGTCTCAGCCTCAGGCTGTCCTGTAGAGGGTGCTTAGGGAGTATGGGCTACCAGGGGGTATCTTTGCTACAAGACTTTCGAGCTGTGATCTCCAGCTTGCACTCGGGCAGTTTGCAGCTAAGTGTGTAGAGGCAGGAATGAGAATCAGCACCTCAAAATCCAAGGCCATGGTTCTTAGCCAGGAAAAAGGTGGATTGCTTACTCCTGATTGGGGATGAGTCACTGCCTAAAGTGGAGGAGTTTGGTATATTGGGAACTTATTCACAACTGGGGGAAGAATAGAGCAGGAGATCAATAGGCAGACTGGTGCAGTGATGCAGACACTGTACTTATCTGAACAGATCTTGAAGAGAGAGATCAGGCAAAAGACAAGGCTGTTGATTTAATGGTCGATCTTAATTCCTACCCTCACCTATGACCATGAGCTATGGGTAGTGACCAAAAGAAGAAAATTGTGGATACACGTGGCAGAAATGAGCGTTCTCTGAAGGATGTCTGGGCTCACCATTAGAGACAGATTGGAAACCTCGGACATCTGGGAGGGGCTCAAAGTAGAGCTGCTGATCCTCCTCATCCAAAGTAGCCAGCTAAGGTGGTATGGGCTTTTGTCTAGGACAGGGCAGTTCCTATTAGGTGAGGTGTTCTGGGAATGTCCAACTGGGAGGAGACCCCTGGGCAGACCCAGGACATGCTGGAGAGATTATATCTCTTGGCTGGCTTGGGAATGCCTCAGTGTCCCCCCATAAGAGCTGGAGGAGGTGGCTGGAGAGATATAGGCCTGGACATCTCTGCTGGAACTGCTGCCTCTGCAATCCAGACCTGGATAAGTAGCAGAAAATGGATGGATGGGTGAATGGATGGATGGAATCCACTCTTGCTATGTACCATGTATGAGTCTAACATTTATTCTCTCATAGGAACATTGCCTGACATAGTACTTGCTGAGGGGTTACCCATGTCAACTCTTTCTCCACACACCATATACAGATTCTGCAACATAGGCAAAAATCAATTTCAACTGTGCCCATTGTAAGACATTTGGGCAGTTAAAATCCAGATTTAAGTGTCTGCCACAAAGTGACACCAGACAGATTATTTGGCATTATAGCAGCCTGTGCCGTCTTGCATAATGTGGCTATACTACAGCAGAGGTGAATGCCAATAATGATGCACGTTGAGCAATGTGAAGCAGGCATAGTGGTGGAAGACCACATGGTTTGTAGAGCTGTGAAGGATATGTATGCAAACACTTATATTTGGTTGATTTAATGCAATTTTTGTTGTTGTTGTTTGTTTGTTCTTTTGATCAAGTAAAAAGACACATGCCTTAATATATTTTTATTTATTTTTTCTGAGCCTGTGAAAAGAAAAAAGTTATTTAAAACAATGAAAGGTTAATATAAGAATTAAAGTGATGCTTTTCCATTTTTTTTTAACTTCAAGCTCCAGTTTTATTATTTGTAATTTTCTTTGTTCAAGGTCTGCTTTATGAGCTTAAATATTCTGGAGAAAGTGCCTCCTAAATAAACTGAATATCTACCTAATTTAAAGAAAAAAAAAGACATAAGCATTATTTCATTGTATTGAAAAGTAAGATTATTACTTATTTATTAATTTTTCCTTGATTTTTTTCTGAGAAGTAAATGAGGAGCGCTGATTTGATGAGGGCTGAGAGGTACCCCCCCCCCCCCCCCGACCCCCCAATTTATCATATTACTGTACACAGCAAATAATGCATGGGTTTATAAAGTAGATTCATAAAGTAGATAGTAGTGAATGCAGAATAGTTTCAAGTCCATACCACTACATTCTTGTGCAAACAGAAATTGTTTCTTTATCCTCCTGGGTTCTTGATGGCCCTGCAATCTGCAAAAACATAATAGTTGTTAGCTATTCCATATCTACTTACCACTGTGGTGTCTATGTGGTCCTAAAATACTCACAGCAGGTTCTGCTGAGTGTGATTCACCAGGAGGATCCAGGGGGGAAAATACATTTCCCACTGCTGTAATGCATTAAGGAAGTTGGTTTAGTAAGGGCTATTGTAGGTGGCCCCCCACCAGTTGCAGCAACAGCAGTTTTTTTTGGTGGCTAAATTATGTAATGCAGTTTGGGTTTTTACATGAAACCTGTAATAATGTAGCTGTTCTACATTTACCATTTGAAGAATGTTTTTGTTTTTAACTTTTACTTGCTGCTATGACCTTTTAACCCCTCTAATGTTGCTCCTAAACCAATCCTTATAATATTCATATAATAATTACAATAATATATTTATCATTTTTTGTCTCAGGTGGGCCTAAAATTTGCATGATGTTCTCTACAAATGTGTTAAAACATTCCTTTAAAGGTAGCTTACGATTGTGATTAAAATGCATTTTATGACAATGAAAATATCATTGTAACTGTATATTTTAAATACTTAAAATTGTTATGAATTTATATATATTTAGTTTTTTAATATATAAATACTTGAATAGGTTACTTAAGTTATTTTCTTAAGCATTTAGCCTGTGAGTTATTTTCTGCCAAGCAGCCTCATGACTCTTGTTGATGGTTGTTCCTTTTAATTTTTTTTTTTTTTTTAGATATAATACATTTGTAGTTTTCTTAGACTTTCATGGATTATTCCTGCTCAGACTGTGTAAAAAATGCAGATCTATATTTTACTTCCATTCGTCTGTATCTGCCATTGTTTATCAGGGCTGCCTTATATAGTCTGTGTATGCACATTCTGTGGACTCACATGCCAAAGCTTGACTTGAATTAACAGAAATTAAATACACCTGGACTGCCATGAGAGCTGATTCCTGCACTTTTTCCCTCTAGCACCTTTCCCCTGACTGCACTGACTGATTCCCCATGCCTCAGCACATCAATTTTTCTCTTTCACTGAGTATATTGCACAGCCAACAATAAGCCGTTTTTCTGCACCTGAAGCCCTTGTTTCCAGCATTGTCTGTGTGTTGTCCCTGTTCCTCGCTCACTAAATACAATATATATATATATATATATATAGCATAGCGTTATACCATTATGCCACTCTTCACAGGAGCATAATTTAATTTGACTTAAATCCTTTAATAACTGAACGTGTTAAGCGGCATCTTCTTAATGCCTCAAAGTTTTTACCCAGTAGGAAACAAAAAAAATGTTGTACTTTGAATAGAATTTCTGTAAACACAGATTACAAAATGGTATCAGATAATCTTAAATGAGGGTAGACAAATAATTGAAAAGCAAATTCTGATGCTGTATAAACATTCAGTTTATTTATAGTCTAGGGTTAAAGCCTTGTTGCTTCTTCTTGTTTCAATGACAATCATGATAAAGAAACATGGGACCTGCCTTTAGCAAGGTCACCGCAGTCTGAAAAGCAGGTGGTTATGCAATGTGTTTTATCAAAGTGCCTTTTCCTAGGGGCAATGCTGCAGAATGACCCCACATATACAGCTACACAATCAGTGAAGAAGAGGAGGCTGGGGTAAAACTCTTACCTGTATGTTCACATGACAGTCTGGGTCCAAACTTCCTTCTCTGCATGGAGTCTCAACACAGTTATGTGCTTTTAAGGAACATTTCAAAGTATATGTATGTCAGTGCCATGACAACACCTAATCCTCCATTGACTCTGGAGTCACGCACACAGCCAGACTGCTTTCTGGCACACTGCTAAGACCAGATCATAGTAAAAAGTAACATACATTTAGCTGGCTTATCACTAATAATGGAAATTTGCATAAGATTATACATTTCATAAGAAATAAACACATGCAAAATGGGTCTTTGGACTTTAATTTCAAGTGTAATGCATAAAAAATTCAACAGTATGGTTGGCTGTAATGATGAGATACACACACTGTAACTTTTACCACCCTAGATCCATTTCTCACAAACCTTCCTGGGTCATGTGGTCAGGATGAACTCTACATTGTCCCTCTTTAAAACAAGAAGACAAACGATTAAAAAAAGAGGCTGAAGT
The DNA here is from genome assembly GCA_030068235.1 of Notoglanidium macrostoma. Classification (NCBI taxonomy): domain Eukaryota; kingdom Metazoa; phylum Chordata; class Actinopteri; order Siluriformes; family Auchenoglanididae; genus Notoglanidium; species Notoglanidium macrostoma. Next base: position 18,924,956 of record JAQQZR010000037.1, on the reverse strand, counting down.
AATGCAAAGGGACTACTGGTCAGATGATATTAATCATCTGATATTAATCTTGCTTTGAGACATCGGGTAGAAGATCACATAATGACAGGACAAACTTTCGTTAGTTGAGGTAATCTTGAGGAAATGTTTTTTTTTGCACATAAAATGTATTTAGTTTATAATTCAACTTCTTGTTCAATGTCAGCAATTAAGGAGTAAAAGCTTCAAATTTCTGTGGATTAATTCCATTAGACCTACATTATTACTGCACTGCTGGCAAGCCACTCATTAAAACCAATCTAAATGTGTATTTACTGTAAATTCAGAACAGTATTATTTATTCATGAGGTAAGTGTTCAAATATTCATATGATATGCGTACTACAGCATTGTTGAATACTCCTATTGGTCAAAAAGTGTTGATTAATATTCTATAACTGCATGGCTTGGACAGCAAGGTTTATATTAAAGCACTTATTCTACATTATCATTGCAGGATACACAAATGACTTTTGTAAAAGTCAGAAGAAAAGCTTTAAGTTTATTTTTTATTTTTTCCATTACAGAAAAGCTCTCAGAGCAGAGGGCTTTACAGTTTCTCTGTAACATGACAAGCTGAGTGCAAAGAGAGGCTGCTATAAAATAAGAGAAGAGAAACTAAATTGGTTTGTGGATGTTCAATAACACTAACTGAAACTATAAATGGATACAAATTGTGATGTGTTGTTCTTTAATTAATAAAAGAGTAACAGTTGGTGAATTGCTCTGGTATAAGAGGAATAAAACACAGGACATGCTGTTATTGGAAAATAATCAACTTGGTTCTGGTTGCAGTATTATATTTCTATATAGCATGCTTGCAAGTGTTTTATTCCTTAAATAACATACATAAATTGAAGACATGAGAATCCAAACAGCAGATGCATGTTCTGTAGATTTACATTAAGCATAATGGCTGTGGGTGATTTCTGCTAAAGCCAGCTGACCCGGTGAGACTGTACAGCCCCTCTGAACAAGCAACATCTGTCACCAATTTATTACACACTCATACACACACACAGAAAAATTGGTTATGAAGCCATGTCTAATTATGTGTATAAGATTTGGATTATTAGGATAAGGGTCCATAATTTGACATGCTCCTGCTGGAAATAACCTAATTGTAGAGGCATTCACATATACACGTTTTTATGACTACACAGTTTATCATTAGAGGCAGCAACTTGTGTAAATAAATATACATATTTTTCAGGACCTTCATTCATTCATAATATTCACATCAATACATCAATTAATCTGGATTAATCCATATTCCAGGATTTATTTTCCAAAGACTTCATCATTGGAGTAACGTAAGAAAGTTGCATTCTAAAGCTCTATTTGGGTCTAATGAGGGGGAAGATCAGGATGCCAGGCTGTGCCCTTGCAAATTTACGGAGTCTAAAAGGCACAGGCACACACCACTGCCACGACCACAATATTGCAGACAGTTGCAATGATGGCCACCCACAGCCAGATGGCGTCACTGGAGAATTTGCCCTCGTCTTCCTGCTCGGCAGGCCTGGAGAAGCTGGCATTTAGGTTAGAGACAGATGTCTGGAGGGATGTGTTGCCATTCAATGGGGAATCCATGAAGGCGACTGGATAACGCTGTCAAGAGATAGAATGCAATTATCATATAAAATCAAAGCAAGTTCCACATATATGGTTTTGAATGATTTGTGAAGCTTAGCATTCAAATGATTTTCTCCTTTATATTTCTAGGCATCATTTAAAAAAAAATATGACTGTGTACCCTCAAGTATCATATCTATTAGACAGCTATTATTAAAGAGAAGCATAGTGTGGTGGATTAAAGTGACTAATCAGGAAAATGAAATAGTTTTTTTGCTTTTATATATTATTTTTTATAATCCAGGATCTAAAAACCTCATATTGAATTCCTTTAAATTCTTGAAAAAAAAATCTCTCACACACACACACACACACACACACACACACTGCAGAGTACCCCTTATAGTACTGCATATTGCAAACTGCTCACTGTAGAGCTTCGATGCCTTCAGCTAAAGCAATATCATCATTCATAATAATAATTGCAACATCCTTCACCCTGATGCTAAAGACTTTGAAAGTCAGCCATCAGACAGGTTCCAGACCGGAAAAACTAACTTGGTTTACGCCTCATATATTCCCATTTATCATGTAAATGTCGGATAGCTCCCGTCTGGGCCTGACATATGGTGACACCAGTCTTCTAGCACAGGTGTGCTCTGAGTAACGTGGTCCCTGCTGCTCTCTACCTCAGCGATTCTCTCTTCCCCACTGAGAAAGGCTTCATTCATCACACACGGACATACTCATCGATCTCACAGTACTGACAGCAACACAGTAAAGGACACAGGAGGACTCTTGTTAATAGGACGGACCTCAGCAGAAGTGACTGAATGTTTGTTAAATGTAATTGGATACATGCGAGTAAACCAAAGGTTTCTTAATTCTCTCCATCTGAGCAGAAATGTGAGAGGTTATTACATTGAAACTTGACGTGGCTGCAAAATGTGTTTGCAATCTGTCTAAAATTAAGGTTTATTTTACTAAGACTGTAGCTCATCATGGAAACTGCACCTGGAACTGCTTACTAAATGCAGTGAAGCACAAACTGCTGTTTAAAAGCTGCCTTGAAGTGGTGGAAATGTAAACCACCAAATAGGTTGAAACTAAAGAAGAAATGCGACTTCAGTGATGAAGATAATGTGTTAACAAAAAGTTCTTATTAAATGAAAGGTAAATGTTAGTGGTCAACCGATATGGGTTTTTCGGTGTCGGTTGATGTCGATATGGAACAAGTAGGGATGCTGATTTTTCCCTCAAGATACCAAAGAGCAATATAATGACAAATGAAAAAAACACAGTACATGTACATCCAAAATACAGGCCTACAGCAGAGCAAAAAAGTTGGGTTTTTGTGAGTTGCTGGTGCATGTTGTCAGGGTCACGGTGGATCCAGGTCCCAACCTGGGTAACACTGTGCATGAGGTGAGAATACACCTGGGATGAGAGCTGCCAGTGTCACAGAGCACCAAGCACACACACATTCACATACTCATTCACATCTAGGAGCAACTTATAGTAGCCAATCCATCTACTATCATCTAGCATGGCTTTGGCAGTTGGGAGGAAACCAGAGAACCCAAAGGAAACCCACATGGACACAGAAAGATCCCCACAGAAAATAATACACAAAATAATGTGAACTATTACATAAGTTGTTTGGTTGGGGACTCTTGGTGTGACTTCCTTTCGGATATATTTATTTCTAGGGACTTTGTGGGCTCTTGAAAACTTTTCCAACAGTCAAGAATAAAGAGGGGGAAAGAGAGAGCGAGAGAGAGAGAGAGACTGAGAAGAAAAGAAAAAAGGGGAGGAAAGAAAAAATTTCTGATTAGGAAAAGGATGATTTGCATACGTATATAAGTACTTCACATAGAAACTGGACTGATTTGATATGTGCTCTTCGCCATGAATTTATTGTCCATCATTCTGCTTTTCTTTTTATATTTACACGTTCCTTGGTGGGGTACTTTTGCCTTTCTTTTTTGTCGTCCTTTTGTTTGTTTTTTTGGCTTTGTCTTGTCTTTCTTTCCTGTAGCCTCTAAGCAAATAAAAGAGGAAAAACTAAATGAGAAATAAAAGCTGAAGGGACACATTGAAGTTAATGGAGATATAGAAGGGTATAGGAAATATACTGTATATTAGGAGATATACAAATTAAAAAGGGCATTCGGAAAGTCTAGTCTTTTTGTTCCAAGATTAGGTTTGTAACAGTTGGGTTGGTTCGACATCAAATGATTTATTTTTTTTTATCTAACTCCCCTATTCCCACTCAGGTTCACAAAGCTCCACCCCTAGGATCTTAGGTGGCCCTTAAAATGACTGACTGGAGTCCCATACAACCACACACAAGCATTTTGGACCAGAAGTTCAATATGGGTTTTCTCCAAGACTTTATAAACTTTTGCCAAGGTCACTGCTTATTCCACAGTATTTTATTTTTAGGGTTTTTTTTAATCATGTTTCACAGATATCGTCAAGGTTATCTGTACAAGTAAAGAAAAAAAATAAGACTATTGCACCTTTACTGTGAACTATAGAAAAGGATTAGAGTGTATTAGAGATAGATCAGAGTATGTGGATTCATGGTTTAAAGGGAGATTGAGTTGATTTAGTACTTCAGGCTTCAGCTCTTGTGCGTAATTGACTGTAGCAAGGTCTGTCCTCTGGTTTGCAGTGTTTAGCTTTCAATGCTCACCAACCATGTAACACCAATTCAAACAGTGTTAATGGGAGAGTGAACTGTAATCTCTGGATGGTTCTCTCTAAACAGATTAGTGTCAACCTCTAAAGAAACTTGCACATCATTCTATAACTACAAGTACAGCAGCTACAGACAGACAGACAGACTGGCAAACAGACAGTTATCTCTGTTATATCCTGTTATCTCTTGTGTTATAGCAGCCATAAACAGTTTCTCCCTTACCAGGCTCTCTTTTTATTCCTCTTTTGAAATTAATGGAAAACAAACCACAACTTTTCAAGTTACCAAGTAACCAGAAAATGCAAAATCCTCTGCCCTGAGACTTACCGGTGTGAGACATGCAAGACCTCTTCCTTAAATGTAAAAAATGTCTCCTTATAGAAAAAGTTACCATAGCAACAATTATACATTTTCCTTGATAAATAACAGATATTTAAATCCATTTATTATTTGACTTTGATTATGATGAGCATTTGCCATACAAGTCCCTGTGAATGAACCGTTCCTATTGAAATAATGTATTAAAATGAAAGCATTAATACTGGTGTTTGTCGATCTAGACCACCCACAAAGCTTGGAACACATTTAATACAATTCATAGCATATTTCTCTGTAGTTTCCATCACTCATCAGCTAACTGAACACCTGCTTCAGAAATGATCATCTCTGTTCCCTGCTGTGCCAAAAAATCCCTGCCAGGATAGTTAGCTTGAATGGAGCACATTCTAACTGTGCATTGGACCAAGTAGGATAGATGCTTCACTTGGTACAGGAGATATTTAAATGGTTTACTTATGTCAATCCTACAAAGATGTACTGTACAAACAAAAAATTGTTTTAGGATATTAATAGTGAACAATCAAAATGATATTTTTGACCCAAGACAAATATGCATGGCCAGCTGGTTTAAATAAAACAGGTATGCTAAGCCCTGCCATTCTTTTTTTATTTTCACAATTTTTTATTGCGTCACAGCATTGTAGTATTACCACCTCAGAGCTCCAAGGTCCCCCATTCAATCCTGACCTCAGGTTTTTTGCGTGGTGTTTCTGTGCATGTTCTCGCCATGTATGTGTGGGTTTCCTCCATGTTCTTAGCTGCCCTCCCACCTCGCAAAAACATGCCTCTAAATTGAATGAAACTGAGTTTGTCTGAATGCACCATCAGAGATAGATAGATAGATAGATAGATAGATAGATAGATAGATAGATAGATAGATAGATAGATAGATAGATAGATAG
>JAQQZR010000037.1:18901173-18919319 GCA_030068235.1 Notoglanidium macrostoma | reverse complement strand
GTGGTGGACTGGCGACCTGCCCAGGGTGTACCCCGCCTCTCACCCCAAGATGCTGGGATTGGCTCCAGCTTCTCCGCGACCCAGACGGATAAAGCAGTATAGATAATGGATGGATGGATATCTTTATATAATTTTTTTATTTAAAGTAAGATATCTTCTTGTGAATAAATTGTTATTATAGAATACAGCAAGCGCTTAATATTTTAATCAAGTAAACTACTTTAGATGCATGTTATGTGAAAGGATCTCTATAGACTTTATACTTCAGTCATTTGTGTGTTTTGTGTTTTGACAGATGCAAGTCACTTGCTTCACTGAGTCATTGTGGATTAAAACATTAATAACTTTAAAAAAAAAAAGGAGCCTCAAACACTTTCAATGTGAATTGGTGTGCTGTAGGTAGCACACAAGACTCCAGCATTCCAAGCTCACTAACACAATAGAATTCACTGACCTCTTTGGAGAGATAAGAACATTTCCATCAAAGTCCTCCATCCAAGTGAAAGCAGATCTTCATCTGTGTGTGTTGCACTGCTATCTATAGCAGCATGTCCGATGGATGGAAAGTGGCCCTTTCCTTTCGCTCCTGTCTCCCTGCTATCTCTCACTGTGTCAGATCTCAGTGATAAAGGTTAATTAAACATCAAGTGTGGCTCTCTACCTCTGATCAGACATCTCACAGCAAGAGTGTAGATTTTTAGAAGAGTGTGATACTTTAAAAATTTTTTTAACTGACATCAGTACAGTATAACTATTGAGTGCTGTGTTTTGCATACGCATACAGCAACAGAAGACAACAGGGCCAAGCTTGCCATAAAGCCAAAAACAAATCACGTCAAATCAGTTTCTGATCACTCTGTTCTATATCAGACTGTTATGAAATGCAAGTGCAGAATAATTTAATCAGAATAGAGTAAAACAATCAATGGGAAAACAAATGGCATGAACAAAAGAACATGGGCAAATTCGAAGTTTAATATAGATTAACACGACATGGTAATAACACAACAAAAACCTTGACAAAAAACTGGAACTTAAATAATGAGGTAAATGGTGCTCAAAACAAGATTCAAGTGTGGGTAATTGTGAGCATGTGAGTGAGTGCAGTGGACGAAAGAAAGTTTTATACACTTACCTAGTGAATCTGTCTTTCACACATGAGCACAACTGAAGCATACTGGCAACCATAAAGGTATTAAAAGTGAAATATCAATTTGTTTATCTTGTACTGTTAGATTTTAAATTCCTATGTAGGGCCTACCAACTTAAAATATTCAAAGTACACATGATCTAGTTTGGTGTTAAATTGAAAACTTTAACATATGCATACTCACACATATCTAACAGCATGCACACACACACAATTAGAAACTGCTCAGCAGTAGTGTCAATTAGTTATTGACCACTATATTACTATATAGTTATAATATATTATAATAATTATAAAAATAAAAATATATAAAATAAAATATAATAATAATAATAATAATAATAACCACTGTCCTACCTAGTCTCCTATATGCCCAATATCTGTTATATTATAACAGTATGACAGCTAGATGAATCACTGAATGCACAAAAGTGAGGGAACTCTCAGCTAACGGCACATATCGCAACATGCCATGTCACATGAATGTTCAAAAATGAATTTATTACAAAACCAAGGATAATAGAATTTGGATTTATTTCTTACAATATTTTTTATTTAGTTATAATGAAACTAGAAAACTAGAATACAACTAGTTAGCTGGTTTAGTTTATCATTATTGTAAATATATATAGTATATACACAATAAATATTTTTATTTTATTTCACACTGTAGTGACATATATCAGCCGGTAGGGGGCAATTCCCTCTCTGCCTCCCTATAAACTGTGGTTATAATGTTCCTTCAGGTTTTCAAATACAGCAAAGTCTTCAGGACCTGAAGATCCCTTTCTGGATAACATGATAAGCTGCATTTATTGTCTAACAGAGAGAGAGAGAGAGAGAGAGAGAGAGAGAGAGAGAGAGATTAACTGGAATAACTTTTCCCATGTTGATTAGTTGAATAAAAAAAACACATGACAATAACGACAACCTTATTGTTTCAGTGTAACTGTCATATTTTTAACATCCATTGAACAGAAGAAAGCGTCCAAACTCTTGTTCAGAGTATCGCAAAATTTTAGTCAGACAGAGAAGCATGTGAGACAGTCCAGACAGTCAGCTACTCAATCCACCGCCCAATCTCGAATATTTTTAATTAGAGAAAAGTAAAGGGCTCTGCAACTGCAGAACCAGAAAATATACCATTTACAGATCTCATCTAATCAGAAGACTCAGCAGCTCAGTGTTTCACACGTGTACTTACAGTGAATAGGGTACTCCCAGGTGAAATCAGTTGCCATATTGACCAAACTGAAAGATGGATAATGTAGTTCTCATGGGACTGTACTAGTAGCCTACTGGAAGCAGGTCTGCACCTCCCTCTGCTGGCAACTGGATGTTATATGTTTACTTACGCTGATTACTTTTTTACATACTTTCTAACACACTTTCTTACCTACCTTCTTATTCATTTAATTCCTTAATTAGGTCTATTTACTTATTTACTTACATAGGCCTACTTAATTCCTTATATACTTACCTACTTTCTTACTTAGCCTACTTAATTCCTGACTTAGGCCTATTTATTTATCTACTTACATACTTAATTCCTTATTTACTTTTTTACTCATTTATTCACTTAATTCCTTGCTTATCTTCTCATTTACTTATCTACATACTTCATTCCTCACTTATTATCTTATCTACCTTTTTATTTAATTACTTATTTACTTACTTAGGCTACTTAAATACTTCCTTACTTGTTTACTTGTCCACTTTCTCACTTAATTCTTTACCTGCTTATTCACGTAGCTATTTTTTTTTTATTATTATTAATTGCTTACTTATTTACTTATTTACTTTCTTATTTATTCCCTTCCTTTTCTTTATTTATTTAATTACACACTTAATTCCTTACTTATTAATTTACCTACGTACCTACTTACTTACAGGAGAGCCCCTGTATTTAGGTAACCATAAACAAAAGTAATCATGTGATCACAAATTAATGAAGTACAGTTAATATTACTCAATCCATCTTTGACTCATGCACATGGTGAGTGTGGTATGCAAACCAGAGCCAAAAAAAAAACCTTCTTGACTTCTTCGAACTGTTCTTTTTTCTGTTCTGTTTTTCGGTTTTTCTGAAATCAGCACAGGGTCAAAATTATACCTACAGGGTCACTTAGATTGTTAATTCAATAGTGATGAAAGTTCAAAAATGTCTTTTAACATGCCAAACCATCTTAACTTCCTGCTTTTGATCATGATTGTCAACAGCTGGTAGCTTCTCTGTGCACAACGTGCCTCCTGATGACACTGCATAGGGGTAGCATATACGCATTAAAATGAACAGTCCTAAAATTGATGCTAAATTTTAAAGTATAAAAGTTGTTTCTGTACTAGTTTGTTGTACCTCAGTATCTTAAAATCACATAGGTGTAAAACTAAATCTTAAAATTCCATGTCTCTCTCTCTTTTTTTTTTTTTTTTTTTTTTTTTTTACCAGCTTGTTAGGCAATATTTTTCTTGCATTCAATTATTTTTAACACTAGATGGCACCCAAACACAACACAGACTGATTGTTGGATCAGTTTGTGTTAGGGAACTTGGATCAAGTTACAAGTGAATTCTTTACCGTGGTTTTTACTTAATTATTTCATTTTGAACTTTTAGAAAAGATAAATTTGGAAAACGTTATTTAAAAATTCAAAACATTGTCTAAACATTAGTTCCATATTGAGTTCCCCTCCAACTCTTCCCCTTGTCATGTCTACATCCTGATTTCTGTAAAGCTGTTTGTGAAAATACCATTATTAAAAGTGCTATACAAATACAGTTGAACCCAAGTGAAATGCAGTCACTATATAACAGTTTATACAACAGTTCGTTCCGGTCCACATATTTTATTGGAAGACTGATGTTCCAAGAGAGCACTGAGACATTTTGCTGTTTGTATCACTCCACATGTCAGTGTTGTAAAATGTAAAACCATATAAAATTCCAATTCTAGCCAGTCCAGTCCCACTGAAACCATTAATACAGTAGAGATAGTGACATCATTAGTGATATCAAGCCAAAACCATACTTTTTTTTTTTTTATCATAACTTTTAATTTAAAATATGAATGCTGATGGAAAGGAATAAGGGAAGTCAATTTCACCAGACCCTTAACTGGAATGTACAAATCATTGTGAGCTAGCTAGCTAACTGATGGACTATCAATGAGTATGACTTCTTTGGGATCTGTTTCTGTTTGTGCAGCAAAAATAATTAAATTATTGTGTCTGAATACTGTCAGTTCCTCGATATTAAGTTCCTATTTATAAACCTGTTGTACAAAAGCAACATCGCACTCACAATAATGATTTTATGTTGAATATCAGCATTGCTATGATTACCTATTGACGAATCACAGCCATGCTGATATTTAATCTAACCACAGTCTTGCTTGTGTGATACTATTTAAATATAGTGCTGTATATTTTTGGAACATTGCTGCACTGATACGTTTTACTAAATTCATTCTAGTCACAGCTTATGTATTCACTTTAATGTCTTATTGTCATGTTAAATGTTTTTGTGACTATTTACAGTATGTCCCTCTGTGTACTTACCCCACTGAATCCCATAACCCCTCCATGCATCCTTTTTAATCCTGTTGCACTTTATTTATGTCCTGTCAGCACTGTGTATATCACATATAGAAGGATATGGCTGTGAGAAGAAAAGATCAACTTGACTTGACTTGTACATTTACTATACTAGATTTTCTAATTAGATGTATAATATTTACAATAAAATAGTAACAAATCTTCTAGAGCTCATATCAAACATATCTGTTCATTATTTGCATGCAAATTTAGAGTAGAAAATTTAAATGAGCTCATTGCTTGGATTTAAATTGAAATGCTAATATATGGGTTATTCAATAAAAGAAATGACCGATTGAGTACGTTTAGTAAAACGTTTATTTCATTTAATTTGCTGTCGGTGTTGTATAGTTTAACTGTTTATCGCCTATTCCATTTGAATTGATCAACAGAGGGTGCAAGAAGACCGGATTAATTGTTGCTAGTTCAAGTCTACACCCTGCAAACTGCTGAATAAGACACAATCATGCAACCGAAACTGCAAACATGTAACACCTACAGCTTCAATGGAAAGTTACTGCTGTGGCTGGGGTTTTTTAAATGCCTGCCAGGAATACAGAGAGTTTGTAATAATTAAAAAAATCTCAGGGTCTATGTTTATAAAGCTGCTAAGAGCTAGATTTTGCAGGATAATACACAAAACTTCTTTATCCTTAAATGTAGTCTTAAATGAACAAGTATTTCTGAGCACTTCAGAGATATCTTAAACTGTTGTGAAAGTTGTGGAAGCCTCGACACAGAAAAAAGGGCATATTACAGTTAACAGACGATGTAGATATAAATATGCACCAGGCTGATCATAACTTATCCATTTTTTAAGTCACAGTTTTCATTAATAATCTAATGTAACACAAATAATGTGCTAATTGCTAACTGAAGCCCAATCATTTTTGAAGCTCAATGTGCGGTCGTCTGTCTACTGTAATATTTGACTGTAATATTTGATCTCACAATTGAAAATGCATGATGTACAATATGTGGATTGCAAATATGAATAAACACACATTTCTGTTAAGAGGGGCTTCATTTCTTAGCCGCGTACGCCACTTAACATATGGTACAGAATGTTCTAGAGTGAATTGCTGTAATGTAGGGACACTGCCTAATGTGGGACACCTATTATTTTATTACTATGTTTCATAGGGTGAATTAGCCTACAATTTACCCCAAAAAAGGTCCCATATTAGGCTAATTCACCCTAATCTGTATCTTTCCTTGTAGCTCTGGTGGTATCCTTATCTTTCGTACATTTAATAATAATCTTTTACCTAGAAATATGGAGACAGTGACTTCAGTATATCTTTAAAAAAAAAAAAAAGATTTTCTTTCCACTTTCCGAAAACATGCCGGTTGCTTAACTGGCTATTCTCAATTTTCCGAAATCTGTTTTGATGTAAACAGGAAACGTTACCTATCTTGGCTTGCGTTTATGCTTGCAAAGTGCAACAAGAAGCTAATGACTGACATGACAGCCTGAGCATAGCAGAGTTTTTTCTTGTATTCATAAATGATCAAAAACTATTGATTAGTACCATGGGGTACTGAAACATTATTTATTACCTGCTGCAAATGTGTAGCCATACAATGCAAACTCTCTCCCTCTGCCTCTCTCTCTCTCTCTCTCTCTCTCTCTCTCTCATGCATACACTGTCTGTCTGTCTCTCTCTCACTCTCTCTCTCTCACACACACACACACACACACACACGCACTGAACAGTCTCATTAAATCACAGTTCCTCTCCACACACCACTTTCCTTTCTAGGAGTCTCTGTAAATCTGTTAGCTAACTAGCCGAGGCCCAACGACATTTGTATGGACATATGAGATGTTCCCTGCACACTGGCTGTATTAATGTTTTATTAGTCAGTCCCTCAGCATCTGTCCTGTCCTCAGTGGTACCCATCTCAGCCCCAATACAAGGCAAAGCACCCTACTACATGCTGCAAACTAATGCTAGCTCCCAAGTTTCAAGCTTTAAGTCTGCGGTATATAAACACCTATTAACGTTTTGTCCTCCTGCTTAAAATCTGGGTCTATCTGTATTTTTAACCATCTTGCTGCATTCACGGTTAGTAATTTCCCTTTCTATTTGATTATCTCATTCCATCAATCATATCTCATATCTCATGTGTCTGTCTCTCCCACCTGTCTCTTCCACCATCAGGCCAATTAGCAGTCAAACATTCATCGGTTATGACAAAGAAAACAAGTGGGTTTGCAGAGGAAGATGCAACCTCGCACAGCTAACGTCCCCTTGTCATGACCTCCATTTTCTGGGGTTTATCCGAGTCTGAATATGGAGGGGAAAGGCTGTGATGCTGTGCACTTTAACACATTTCTTCACTTTGCAACAGTCCATTGCATCTCACACGTATAGCAACATGGCATGAAAGCATGTATTTATAAGGCAGGGTTCTCATCCCTCCTCCCTCTGAATGCTAAATACTTTTCATCAGTCCACTCATCGTTGGAGTGAATAGCAAAGATGCTCTTTCTACAGTTGCATTTGGTCTATAAAAATAGAAAGACAAGAAGATTTGATGAAATAAAATGATAAGCCCTGCTCTCCAGTTCAATCCTGAACTGAGGTTACTGGCTTTGCAGAGTTTGCACGTATTCCTTGTGACTCCTCCCACCTCCAAAAACATCCAGGTAACAGTCATGCTTAATATGCTTAATAGCCCCTAGTTCTGAATGAGTGTATAAATCTATGTTTGCAGTTGACTGACATCCCATCCTCGATGTATTCACTTTTCACCCTCAATGTTCCTGTGACCCGTAGCAACCCTGACCACGATAAGTGGTTACTGAAGCTGAATGAGTGTACGAATAATTGTCACTGCTTTTGCATTGTTTAATTGAAACCAAAAATAAGTAGACTTGAGTATTTAGCGTACACTTACACCCGTTTCCCTCTTATTGTTTGTACCGTTGTTCTCCATATTGAAAATAAGAAAGCTTGTGCTAAAAACTTTCTATTATTGTTGTTTTCTGATCTTATATTGTAATTAAATGATTAGAATTCTTCTCCATTTGGAAAGAGGTTTAGCATATTTCAGGAGCACTTTTAATATTAGCTAAGAATAAACTTGACATCTAAGCTACTGCTAACTATTATTTAAATCCACCCCATACTTACTTTTTTTCTGGTTCTGGTAAATGAAAAGGCTTACATCATCACACCAATGAAATTAGTCTGTAATATGTTATCAAAGATATGTAACACAGAAGTGAACAGCTCAAGCTCCAGGTTTGTTCAGTTAATCTATACCATGGCATGGGACATCACTGTGTCATCTTAACAGGCAGGAAGACAACAACAAAGACAATTATAGACAAACAACATTTGCAATGTTCTTAGGTATAGAGCAATAGTCAAGTGGTGGTCAGTTACAGCCAGAGTTATCTTTACGGTATAAATTATGATCTGTTTGACACCAGTAGAGAACAGCAATGGGGACTATACTTGCATGAAGGTCACTTGTGCACCAATCACGCTCTTACTCCTGGTCTGAGAAAAAAATGAGAATAGCAGGACTTTAGAGGCTGTCTCATAAATCAAATGTTTATAACATTTTTCAAAAAATCTTCAAAAAATAATAAGTTCCTCATTAAGCTAGTGTGCAATCTGTGCTCTTCCTCTTTGGGTGTAATATAATGAAATTGTTACTAGCTAGACCTTTTCCTGAATGCACATTTTTGCACTTCACATACTCCTGAAACCAGTTTCCATAGAAATTAAACAGTCTGCTGAACACCTGTGATTTGTTTTCCTATTAATCACTTCTTTTATTGTCTTTACAAAGGCAAAGAAAAACTTCTGTCCTTGCAGATTCAATCTTTTTATGCCTAGTGGTTGTGTGGCTTCCTGTTTAGTATTCCTTGCGTTTTACCATGTTAATCATTGTCATATTATCATTGACGTCAGTGTGAATGCGCACATCAACAATCAGCCAATGTGTCAATTTCTTTTCTTTTTTTTTCTTTTTAGGTTTTAAGCAGAATTTACTGGTGTCTGTGGTCATGTCAGTGTTGTGGTCTCCTTAAACTTTCCTACAGAGTCATCCTGACATTTGACATGCTGTAATTTGGCATATGCTCAAAACCACATCTACCTCTTATCTTATATTACGGCATCCGATGTGTCACTGGCCACAGTTTCACGTCATTGACTTTGTTTTTCTCCACACTGTGATTAATAGAAAGTTTAAGTCAAAGAACACACTCATGTGGGTTTGGTTAACATAGCTGCTCTGATGTGCCAATGTTTTTGAAAAGAAGGAAAAGTACTCTTAACAGATACTGCGAATCAGATACAAAAAAAAATAAAAATAAAAAATACACGAATGCATGATTATATAAAGTTTCAGTGTTTATAACATGCCATAGAATAAGCTGAGTGGCCTACTCTCAGGTAGTGTTGCCTCCTCATGGCACCAGGGTCCCTGGATTTGATCTCGAGTTTGGGCTACTTTCTGAATGGAAATTAACCCAATGGGGGTTAAAGATATTTATTTACAGATTATGTAGCCTGCACTATAATAGTATCAATCAACCTGATTACTATAACATCGTTAAGTATTCATTTTCAGTGTTTGTTAACCAGTGTAAGAATTTTAGAAAACCAAATCTAAAGCAACATTGTACAAAACAAAGGTCCGATCGTACAGAATATGGACACAAGTTGGGTTTTGCGCAACAAAAATGAGCAATAATGGTTCCAAAAGTTCCTAAAATAAAGGAATTTACATCTGAACATCAGCATCTTCTGAAATCCTAGTAGTTCTGTTTCTACAAGTGCATTTTTTCCCCCTAATTTGTTGAAATGACAGACCTGCTATAGATTGGAGACTGGGCCCACCTCTCACCCAAAATCAGCTGGGATTGGCTCCAGCTCCCCTCAACCCTTAAAGGATAAGCAGTGTAGATATTGGAGGGATGGATGGATGGATGGATGGATGGATGAATGTGTTAAAATAGCTTGTCTCTCTCTGTCTATATGGTGAAACCAATCAAATATGTTAGGTCTTATGAATGGGTAGTAGTCTTCTGAACTAATAGCCACTACCAACCTGACTCCTTTATCTACAGTATAATGTTTTTGGTGGTTACTACTTTAATGGCATCTATATTCTTAACATACAGCTTAAACGTACATGCCAAAAATACTGTATTGCCACATAGTTCCTAGACTGTTATGATTCTCAGGGCTGACCAGTAATGGTTGAGCTCCTATTTACTGACTCTTGGTTCCTCATAAGGTTTCTTCTTCTCATCTTGATTTTTGAATGTTTTTTTGCTTTTTCCACCTTGGGCTTTGTTTGGCTCTGTGGGTCTGAAGGCACTGATGTTACACTGCTGAAGTATGTTACACACCTTAAAATTATACGCTATATTGTTCTTCCAAGCCATTCTAGCCCATTGCATAAGTAGCAGCTCAAACAATTAGTTCTCCTTTCCAGTCTTCTTGAACTTTCCCACTGAGACAGTTAAACTTTTGATGTATTGCAAGAATGCTTGTAGAAAACCACAATAAGCATCAAACAGTGCTTAAAAACTGGGTTAAAGCTGCCTCAGTTATCTTTGATGTCTTTGATATCATTGCTAGATATTCTGCAATTTGGGTCAACAGTAGAAAATGGGATTTAGACTGCAATAAAATTGGGTGTTAAAATATTCATAGCTTGAAATGGTATAACAGACATGCCTCCGGAAAAGGCCAATTTCCAAAGGTTTATGGACACTTAAACATCACACCCAAATGTAGGCCTTTCCCAAACTTTTTCTACAATGTTGGAAGCACACACTTGTCTAGAATGTCTTTGCATGATGTAGCATTTTGATTTCCCTTCACTGGAACTAAGGAGTCAGAACCTGTCCAGCATGACAATGCCCTTGTCCACAAAATTAGGTCCATAAAGGCATGGTTTACTAAGGTTCGTGTAAAAAAAACTTCACAGAGCCCTGACCTCAATAACACTTAACATATTTGGGATGGACTGAAATGTATACACTTCTCCAGGCCTTCTTTTCCAGCATCAGTATCCAATCTCACAAATGCTCTTGTGGCTGAATGGGCAAATCTCAACACCATTTTCCAAAATCTAGTGGAAAGAATTCCCAGAAGAATGGTGACTTAAAGCAGCAAAGGGGGAACCAACTCCATATTAATGCCCATGGTTTTGAAAAAGAATTTTAGCAAACACGTCTGGTTGTAATGGTCAGATTTCTTTTGGCCATACTGTATAGTGTATGTCTTCTACCTTCATTTCCTGTCAAACATTCGGGACACCCTGCTTTTCATATACGCATTTTTCACAGCTGAACATTTAAAGGTTAAGTAATTGCTCAATGGTCAAATTGTGGAGCTTAATTTCCAAGTGTTCCTCAAATCAAAAAATCGCATGGAATTTTTAGACAATGTGTGTTCAAACATTTGACAGGCAATATTTTTTTATATTTAGTAAATGGCATTTTATTATGTAACAAGACCATATTACAAAACACACTTGGAAAAAAACAAGTTTATATAGTATAGTATAGTATAGTATAGTATAGTATAGTATAGTATAGTATAGTATAGTATAGTGTAGTATAGTATGGATAGCATAGGATATAGTAAATTTGCCAAACACTGATATTTGATAATCAAAAGCAAGTTACTTTTGACTGCGGTACCCAGTTTTAGTGGTACATACACATAATGTACCTAATTATAGGACTTCATCTCTTGCACAAAAAAATTATAGGTTGCCATTACTGTCACATCGGGTTTCTGAAACCCAACAAGAGGAGAAATATTCATAGTCCTCTGTAGAAGCAAAAGCACCCATCTACATGTTTGGCTTGGATAATGCAAAGTTAAAGTAATGCAAAAGCTCGCCTTATCACCAAACATTTTCACATTTTCTCATGCAGCAAGCATAGCATGCATGGTGGATCTCTTCACAAAATTTGGGCCATTGCATTTTTTGAAAATGTGTGAGGAGTGGAGGGCTGGCACTCACTGCTGCATGCTGGGAAGGGAAAGTTTTGGGGGCAGTAAGGTCTATTCCCTCTCTTTCTTGGCATGAGGAAGGTAAAATCAAATGTATGCCCAATGCGTTGGCCACCTGAAAACCTGAATTTAACTCCTTCTGGGAAAACCCAGCAGGCAGGCCTCTTTCTCTTTCTAGGGATGGAACTGGAAGGTTTCTTGGCTGCAGCAAAAGACATCTTACCCAAGGGCTTGAGTGAGTGGCCTGACTGGCGGCTTGTTATAACACTTGGATCTGCCAGAACCGTGAAGAACCCAGCCAGTAGGAGTGGGTTGTGGGAGGCAGTGCATATGGTGTTGCTTTCCTGTGTAGGCAGAGTTTAAATAGCTCATCCTCCTTCTTCTTGTCACTTCTCTTTGCTGCTGCTTGAGGGCTACTGCTCTACAGGTACACCTGCAATATGCCTTTTCTTAGTGACAAGCACACCACAGAAATTGAGCCAGAGGGCATGCCTGTCTTCCACCTACAATCCAGAGATTCCATGCTTCCGGTTAAGAGATGCTTTATATGCCTTGTACAGGCAGAACTGTTTCCTAGGGCTGGGGAGAAGGCTTAGAAGTTTGTCGTCATACATGTACAGATTAATTCTCCAGTTTAGTAGGATTTTGAAGCAATCTGATGTATGGTGACCTGCTCACACACCTCGATAGGATAGCTGGCATGAAGCATGTATCTATGAAGCCCTCAACGCATTAGCTTTGTCATCCTCTCTGGAGCTAAGCAGCTCGCTTTTGAAAATGGTGGGTTGACCAAAACCATGTGACCTGGTTAGACCAACTGAGTGTATTTGAGCTCTAAGCATCCAGATCCGCTTTCAAAAAATCGTACTGATCATGGTCAGTTTTCAAGGAGGCAGTGACAATGAGCAAAAGCTTCCTCAGAATGATTTATTTAAACACAAATCCCTCATCCGTCACCCAAATATTTGGCCCAAAGCAGTTTAGTCTTTCAGAATTGACTTAGTGTGTACCTTTAAGATTCATCATTAGAAGGGAGGTTTCCTGTAGTTCAAACTAACAAACTTTGTTCTGGTGACTAATGCTGTAAAAGGCAGTTAGTTGTTTTTTTGGGGTTTTTTTTACAACAGATGTACTAAGGGTTTATTTCGACCAGTGTGTCACATTTAAACACTATTCAGAGGAGACAAAGATAACATGTTTGAGAGGACGTTATTGGCGAGTAGTGCAATTTCTTCATGAGTCTCAACCCCAAGGCAAATGGATAGGTGTCTTAGCGCATATGAAAAAATATTCAAAGCATGAACCAAAGCAGAACTTCACAGCAATCTAAGCAGGCTGCAGGGCATGAAAACTACTGTGTGTTTTTGAGAGTAGGTTAGATGAGAGGAGAGAGGTTGTTCTGTTGGTTGCAGAGTGAGAGGAATAATCTGAATATTTCATCAGCCTCCTCTCTAAAAATACAGAGGAGAAAAAAAAAGAATTAAATTTTGACAGCATTTAGCTGTACTTTGCCTCACATCTCCCGACCACCTCCATCTTGAAATATCATTCTAGCACTCGTTTTTGTCATTCCTGTGACATTCCTTCACTCCATCAATCTTTCTCTGTCTGTCTCACTCTCTCTCCCTTCTTGTCTGACTCACATGTCTTCAGCAGGCTTGCTTGTGATGCAGGAAAGGTCTCCCTGGAGGCAGTTGCTAAGCAACTGGCTGCTGTTGGATTATGGGTTAAGTTCGAGGCAAAGAATCGCGACCATGCTAGATAGGGAATGTGTATGTAATGGTGAAACATAAGACATTGCTTGTATGTTCTGTGTTTGAGCATCTGTGTGTGTGTGTATGTGTGTGTGTAAAGTAACAGGTATTCCCATTGTCATTTGTCATGTACGGTGTTAGCTAATTCAAGGAAATTGCTTGCCTGCCTAAAGGCTCTGTGTGCTTAGCAACAAACCCCCTCCTTCTCTTCCTACTCTTTCTGACTGTTAGTGAGATGCAATATGTATGGTTAGGATAGAATTGGTGACCAGCAGATGCATAAAGAGTCATGAAGAGAGAGAGACAGAGAAAAAAGTTACATTTCAGTTAGATCCCATCTGGTGGGTACAGTAGAAAAGGAGTGCCGTGCCCGAGGGCTAGGGGTATTTTGCTCATTGCTAGAGGCTCAGGCCCTCCTGAAATCTCATATTCCCCCATGGTACAAATCTATGAATCAAATCTATAAATCAAAACATAATCCAAGGTAAAATCTACAACCTCAATACTATTACTACCGTACTGGTCATGTTTAGAGATTTAGACATGACAGCATTTGCTTTTTTTAATCATTTACAATTGTCCCTCACACTATTGGGGTCCTAAATGTGAATTATTGCTTCATAATCTGTGGCCAGGCTGAATTTCGGTCTGTGTGAGTGTGTGCATGTGTGTGTAGTCTGAAGCTAGTAATGTGAATGAATTCTGCTGTCACTCTTTAACTGCCTGCTGTTCTGGGAGCTTCCAAATGGAAAGGGAGGGAGGAAGTGAGGGAGAAGAATGGTGAGAGAAAGAGAGCAACACCGAGAAGGGAGGGAGAGAGGAACAAGTGAGGAAGAGAGAAAAGAGGGAGAGAGAAAGGGAAGAAGCTTAGAGCTGTACTGAGAGGGAAAGAAGAGACAGACCAAACAGGAAGTAAAATGGAGTAAAGAAGACTTTGGGAGGATCTAAAGGAATAATACGCCGGGAGTGCTAACCAGAAGAGCAAACAGAATAACTAATATAGGAGACAAAATTTTACCTGGAAACACCGTTATTCTTCTGCTCCACTGTACTTCCCACGAACCTTGAACTCTGCGGATGCTTCCCCGCTGTTTCTGAATCAATAGAGGAAAAGAATTGAGAAAGCAGCAGGAAGAAGCGTGAACTCTTTTTTTTTATCTGCAAACTTGAACCATTCTTAAGGTATGAAGACTCTAAGGGTAGCGCTCTGAGCACCTGTAGCACTCTGAGGGATGTGCGCAGGTTTGCTTGACAAATGCATAGTCGTAAAAATGATGAGGACAACACGAAAATGAGATTCACTTCGAGTGACTTAAAATGAAAGATTCCTGCTGACAGGTATGTTGGAAAACATGCTGTTGATGCCTCGTAACACAGGCAAACTCATAAAAAAGACAATATTTTAGCATCTCTTTAGCAAAAACCAGACTGACTACTCCACAAGGTTTGGCTAAATCCTAAGAACAGTCCCTGTCCCAGACCTTACGACAGACTACAAGTTTTAGGAGTCTGTCAGAAGCCTGCTTTTTTGGAAAGCCTTTCCAATGTGAGCTCAGAACGAAAGAGAAGACCCCAGAGGCATTGAGGAGAAGAAAAAGAAGAAGAAGTGAAGAACCAGGAGAAAGGGACGGACAGCCAGAGCTGGCTGTGGCAGGAACAAGGGAGCTGGGGGAAAGGGTGAAGGAGAGATGGGACATCAGGGGCTTTTGTGAAGGCTTGAAAGAATGGAAGCAGCTCCGAAATAAAAAGCAGAACAGGGCGTCCCTGCAGTCTGCCTGGTACAATGTGTGGTGAGTACATTTATGAGACTTTGAAGAATTTAAATGGAATGATGAAAAAAAAAGAGCGTCTATGCTTGTGTGGGTGTTTGCATTCTTTGAAGGTACTTCTGACAGGTACAGATTTCATATTCTAGGGAAAATTTTATATAGAACAGATGCTTAGATCAGGTTTCTCAATCAACCTGGATACTAATTTTCATTTGCATTGCATTTTTTTCTTCAATTTGACTAAATGCTGTTTTATAAACTGTTATAAAATCAAGGAATAATAGCAATTTTACAAAGGTATTTTTCTTTCATCTGTAATGGCTTTTCCCTACTGGTTTGGCCAAGAAATCACAGTGTCAGAGGTCATGTACTAGGCCCCCATGATCAGGACTGACCCCGTACCTGATTAATAATATAATAAGTGCATCAGATGATCTGTAAGTCTGGTTTCCTGTCTGACTGGAATCCAAAGCCAGTCACTCTATAAAGTTATAATTTATGTCTTTAATGATTAGCATTTAACACGTTAAACTCCTGACTTTTAGGAGTGTTAGTTTAGAAAATGCAGACTGATGAAACAAATAATTTTTTCCCTTAGTCTTTTTCTCATAGAATCCAGTATATGGGCAGTATATTGCTGCATGAATATTCCTTGTTGTACATAGTAAATTAATCCCTGAAAATTTGTTTTAATTAAAAATATGGCTGCACAGTCCATTTTCATCAGCTTATAAAATAGCACTTGATCCAGCACATCCTCTTTTTTGTATGAAGTAGAAGTACAGCATCAGGAAGCGTGAGGCTTAGGGAGGGGTGAAAAAGGTTCTGTCTACTGTTAATGGTTGAACCAAATAACTTTACAGGCCACGAAAAAATATAAATATAAAAATATTTATTTCTGTTCTTTTATATAATGTGCACAATGTGCAGGCTATGAAATTAAAATGGGTGTTCTGGATGTGTGCTATTTTATCAGGCTCTTAATTAGCTATTTTTCTGTAGAATTATAAAATAATGCTAAATTTTTGGTTAATTCAATGTGCACTCATACAGACAGGAAGCATGTAAACTGACTAAGCATTGGTCTGCTACAGTTACTGCTCAAATTATGAACTACACAATTACAAGTAAGAGTAGTTCATATTTTTATCCATATAAAATAAATCAATGTCTCTGACTGCTGTCTCTTTCAATCTTCTCAAAAAAGAATAAGAAGGAAAAAAAAACCTTTCTGTGGACTTTCCAGGGAAAACACAATTAGGTATTGGCCTCAAATGGCAGTTCACTTTTTGTTGAATGTATGTGCAAAACCTGAATTAAATGGTCACATTTTGTGTCATACAATGCCATTAAACTTAGTACTGATCCACACTCAAGCTGGTCTTGCACGAGGAAACTTGACTTGTCTTGTTGGGCTGATATGATGAGACTTGATGGCACAGCTCATGACACACCACCAAATTCACTGAAATAAAATTTTCAGTATAAAACATAGGAGCTTAAATATTTTAATGTGGATTTTACTTTTGACTATGTAATATTTGTTTTAAATCAAATCATACCTAGAAAGCATTTTTTTACTGCCTTAGTATAGTTTTCTTTTTATTTCTGTCATTAATGAGTCTCACAGCTGTAATCCTTCTAATGTTGGTTGTCATGATTAAAACAACTCAAGTCTTAAATGAGATCATTATATACTGAGTTGCCAGTATGAGTTACAGCAGAACCTCATCTAGCGAAGAATATCTGCATTTTCCTCATGTTTTCTTTTTAAACAGTGTTTAATCACTTTAATTTCTGGGTTCAGCAACTTTAGGTCCTGGTCTATTGATTTACAGAATCCTGATCAATTTTTGACCCCAAGATACATTAGTGTGGATCTTCATTTGCTGTCTTTTAAAAAAAAAAAAAGTTCAGTCTGCTGTCTGGGGTTGCCTGTACTTAATACAGTCAATGTAACGGACATGTGGGTTAATGTTGATGTATTATATTCTCCTGTTTCACTTGGTCTCAGAAATCCTGCTCCCTCTGAGACTAAGGACCTAATCTATGATCAATATTTTCCTGTTCATTATCGGATGTTTGTGTTCAAATATTAATGCTGCTCAAATGGTCACTTGGGAGCCAGAATTGAATATGTTGAAGTGTTGCCATAAATCAATGAGGAAGATTCTTATTTTTCCCATAATAAGTGATTTTTTTTTCCATAGCTGTAAGTGTCTGTCAGGGAAAACCCGTCAGATTGCTATGGTTACTGTGAATTTTAGCAAACTGACCAAAAAAAAAATGTGTTAGACCAAATTTTTTTGACATGTCTGCTTCACCAAGAATTTACTATACAGAAAAAAATGTTCTTCAAGCATATTTTAACATTGGATAATTAAGGGTTCTCAATTTCCGATAAACAGTTCTACTTATTGTATTGTAGGGCTTTAAGGACTTTTAATGGTCCCCCAGAGACATCTACATTTTCAAAGATGGTAGGAGCCACTTAAAGAAACACAGTGGTAAAAACCTACTACTTAAAAAAGATGCTTTATCTTGCTAGATCATGCTGTGAAGAACATTTTTACATATGACTTAAGCAAAACAGTCATAAGCATAATAAATACAGTTTGTAAATGGTCTAAATTCCAGCTGTCAAATCATCAGTGACACTGTATAAATGGCAGTACACACACACACACACACACACACACACACATATTTATATATATATATATACACTACCAGGCAAAAGTTTGGACACACCTACTATTTTTCATAGGTTTTACTTTATTTTTTTGCTTTCTACGTTGTAAAACATATAGTTGCTCTATAGGGCTGTTTACTGTATTTTTATCATTTACTATTTACTGTTGGTCTCAAATGCATTAAGAAGG
>JAQQZR010000037.1:18870485-18891572 GCA_030068235.1 Notoglanidium macrostoma | reverse complement strand
TATATATATATATATATATATATATATATACATACAGGGTGCCCCAAAAGTCACTATACACTTTTAATAAATTCCTAAAAATTACACAAGAAACTGAGTTTATTCATATTTTTAGCATCAACAAAGGAGTCATTGCAGTTTTACGTGCTAGGCTTGCCATCATGTTCCAACGCCTTGAAGACTAGTTGTATACCTCCACGAGTGCCTCCATTTTTGACAACTTTCAGACACCTTCAGACGCAGGCCTCTCTAACGTTTTGCAGCATCTCTCTCACTGCAGGCCGTGCAGATTCTTTCCTCAAGCCATGACAGGTTACGGCTTAGTGGCATACACCTTGCTTTTGATATAGACCCACAAAAAAAAGTCACAAGGTGTGATGTGAGGGGAGCGCGGAGCCCATTTGAAGGGACCCCGTCAACAGATCCATTGGTCAGGAAACTTGATGTTCAGGAAATCTCTGATCCTGACAAAGTGGGGAGGGGCTCTGCAGTGGTAGTAGCAGGCCTTCCGCTGCATAGTTGTCAAGAACATATCCTGTTTTGAGAAACTTGCCATGGATAGCGTAAATTGTGCAACGTGTTGGAGTAGTGTGACGGCCATAAAGCTTCTCAAACTCATGCTGAATTGCAGTCGGGGACTGAAAAACCTCTTACCAGGCGGCAATTTTGCAATTTTCATTAGGTCAATTGCCTACTCTAAACTGCCCATAGTTGCCCATGCCTCTCTGTGTCAATTTCTCAAACTTATGTGTTGAACGCAGAAATAATGGGCAAGTGAAAGAATCTGAGCAAGGGCCAAATTGTGATGACCACTGGGTCAGAGAATCTCCAAAACAGCAGGTTTGTCCCAGGTATGTAGTGGATAGTACCTACCTAGTCCAAGGAAGGACAACCAGTGAACTGGTGACAGGGTCATGGTGCCCAAGGCTCATTGATGTGAGTGGGGAGCTCAAGGCTATTCCATCTGACCTGATCCCAAAGAAGAGTGTTGTAGCATAAATTGATGAAAAAGTTAATGCTGGTTATGTTAGAAAGGTGTCTGAACATGTAGTGCATCAGAGCTTGTTGTGTATGGGGCTGTCTAGCTAAAAACTGGTCAGAATGCCCATGCTGACCTCTGTACACATCCAACACCACCTACAACTGACACGTGAGCATCAGAACTGAACAACGGATAAATGGAAGAAAGTGGCTTGGTCTGATGAATAATGTTTTCTTTTACATCATTTGGATGGCTGTGTGTGTGTCGCTTCCCTGGGGAAGTGATGGCACCAAAATGCACTATGTGGAGGCGTGCCAGTACAAGCCAGAGGAGGCAGTGTGATGCTTTGGGCAATGTTCTGCTGGAAAACCTTGAGCCTTGGCTTTCATATGCGTTACTTTGACCAATACTACTTACCTAAACAATGTTGCACACCATGTACAGCCCTTCATGGCAATGGTATTCCATAATGGCAGTGGCTCTTGAGGAACATGACAAAGAGTTCAAGGTATTGACTTGGAATCCAAATACCCCAGATCTCAACCCGATTGAGCATCTGTGGGATGAGCTGAACAAACAAGTCTGATCCATGGAGGTCCCACCTCAGAACTTACAGGACTTAAACAATCTGCTGATCGCTGATCGCTGTCTTGGTGCCAGATACCACAGCACACTTTCAGAGGTCTTATGGAGTCCATGCTTCAATGAATCAGAACTGTTTTGGAAGCAAAAGGAGGACCTACATAATATTAGGCAAGTGGTTTAAATGTTATTTAATGGCTGATCAGAATATACACTGTGGATATATATGCTATATAACCCAATAATAGTTGGGTTTAGTTTTTCCTGCAATAAATTCAGTTATTCACTGTAAATCCTAAATATTAATGTTAAATGTTAAATCCTATATTAAATCAGGATGGTCCAGGAGTATTTGCTAAAATAAACTATAGTTGTATTTATATATAGTTCTAATATATCCAATTAAAACAACACTGATTTTTAAATATGTGCACACACAGAGATAGAGAGAGAGAGAGAGAGAGAGAGAGAGAGAGAGAGAGAGAGAGAGAGAGTGATTAGCAAGACAGGAAGTGTGTGTCTGCAATATGTGGCCTAGATTAGCTTTTCTGCCGCACGTCAACAGCAGCTGGGACCTTCTCATAATTTTAATCATTTTCACATTCAGCAAATTCAGTTTGGTTACCTGGGAACATCACATTTGTATGAATAATTATTTTCAAAATATTTTCTTGCAGAATTCCACAAGTTCATGAGAAGGAGAGTGCATGAGAGTGAGAGGGACAGGATTGCTATTCCTTGTTTTTCCTGTGTATTTTAATAATTGCTTTAGTCCTTTAATGATAATTGCTTTGACAGGAAGTGATGCTGGCTCAGCTCCAAGGTCCTTGTTTCAGTCCCATGCTTGGGTTACTGTTACTTAGCCTGTTCTTGCCATGAACATGAATTCCTTGCACTTCCCAAAAACATGTTGGTAGGTGGATTGCTATGATATGAAGTGGCGTGTGTTTGTGTGTGTGTGACAGAGAGAGAGAGACAGAGAGAGAGAGAGAGAGAGAGAGAGAGAGAGAGAGAGGTGCCCTGCAATGATCTGTGTAAGCTACACCTCTAACCTCATTCATTTACACAATGAATATTTGTCTTGCTAGCTACAGATGGGTGATCAAGTTAAAGGAAATAACTAAGAAATAAGATTTCTTATTAAGGTCACCACTAGCTGCCAGAACAGCTTCAGTGCATCTTGGCATTGATTCTATAAGCATTACTCCAAAAGTCGTTCAGTTGGTGTTTTGACAACACTGGTGGAGAGTGCTGTCTAACATGTCACCCTAAACTCTCATAGATATTTAACTGGTTTAAGATCTAGTGACTGTGAAGGCCATAGACTATAATTTACATGATTTTCATTTTGGGCAGCATGGTGATTAGCACTGTCACCTCACAGGAAGAAGGTTCTGGGTTCAAACCTGTTGGCTGACTGGGACTTTTCTGTGTATAGTTGGCATGTTCTCCTCATGACCGTGTGGGTTTCCTCTAGGTGCTCCGGTTTCCTCTCATAGCCCAAAGAGCCATGCAGATTAGATCAATTCTCTACTCAAAATTGCCCATAGGTGTGAATGTGAGAGTAAATCGCTGTTCATGTCTGTGTTAGCCGTGCTACAGTTTGGCAACCTGCCCAGGATGTAACTTGCCTCCCATCTGAAGTCAGCTGGGATTGGCTCCAGCTTCCCTGAAACCCAGATGAATAAGCGGTGCAGATAATGGATGGGTAGATGGATGGATTTTAATCCTCATCAAACCATTCCATGAGCCCTTGTGTGCAGTATGAGATACCACTCCCATCATGATATACAGTAAATGCTTCATCATAGGAAAAAGGTTTAAGAAAAACGTTCTATTAATTCACAGTAATGCTTCTCTCTAAGGGACACAGCATAACAGAACCACCAGGTTTTTTTTTTTTTCTTTAATTTGTCACCAATCTGTACCTAGTGATTTCAGCTAACATTACTGATACATACTGTACTTACTACCAACAGTGTCAGGTTGGCCTCAAATGGCTGACTGAAGGTAAATTAAGAAGGTATTACAATGACTTTATATCATCAGAATTCTTATCAAAGTTATAAAGGCTACCACCATTCATAACGATCAACTGTAATCTAAAAAATATCACTGTCACGCACTGATTCTCTCAGTCTTATGACCACAGTGTTGTTCCTGGACCAAAAAAGATATCAATACTGACCCAGGAACTGTTGATCGTAAAGGCTTGAATGACTTTGGAAGTGTAGCAGGTGAAACAGCTTTGTCAATAAAGCAACAATAGGGCAATAGATGTCATCTGGCCAAATATGACTAAGGCAGAGAAAGAGAAAATGCAAGCAAGAGAACGAGAGAGAGGGAGTGAGGAGGGAGAAGTGGACATCCATTTAAACACATAAAGAGGTTTATAAAGAGCTTGAGCATGTCCTGGAATCATAAGTCTCGACTCTCTCCAGCATCACAATATGAGTCATCAGACTCTGTGTGTGGGGGCAGTAGGAAAAATACATGTGTATGTTTGTGTATACTAATGAATCTATGGCATCTTCTATTTTGCAATTTGAAGCTCAGACCACAAAAAGCGACAATGACTAATCATTTCAACTGTGAGTACATGCATGTCTAATGCTGTCAATTTGATGATATAGTTTTATTCATTATAGATTAAAATTCTCTCTAATGGTAGCAACAAGCTTAATATAACACAGGGTATGTTAAGCTGAGATAACTTAAATCCATCAAGCTGAGCCTCGTTCCTCTGGAGTGACACTGTAAAGAGTGTTTCTTGCTCTTTTCCTCAGTCCTCGTCTCTCTTTCTCTCTCTGCTCAGTGGCCCATAGTAATCTCATTACTTCCTTCGTTATGCAATAACCCCCAAAACTCTTTGGGGACTAAGTCAGTATTTACATGTAGTTATTTTTACCTTGACTACACTGAGAGCTCTGCTAAAGGTTTGTGTGTGTAAAACCATGAACAAAAATGATAACACCCACAAAAATTTGCAAGCTAATTTACTACTGTAAGTCTATGGAGGATTGTGTATTGTCTGTTTTGTGTGCTTTCCTAATGAGTATGGAATTTGGGTCATTCCAGTCTAAAGGTGAATATAAGGCATTGTCGATGGAAATACCTTATTTTAGCACCAGCAGTGTGCATTACTGCAAAGTTACTTCGGGAACAGTGATTTCATGTGTAGATTAAAATGGCTGAAGGTCCAGTATTAAATTTGTATAAGCCTGTTTACACCATTTAAAGACAAAATAAAACCATTCCTGAATTATGTCTCAACATCTCAAAATAATGAAAGAGTTTAAATTATGGCTCTGATTTATAGCAGTATACTTGGTTTCATATTAAACATTCTTCACACTTTCGTACATGATGGCAACAATGTTTAAAGAAAGATCTTCCTACATATACCAATCAACAGATAAGCAAGTCATATAATTCTTTTCTTTTGTCTGTGTTTTGTATTTTGAACAGTTTTTCAGTATGTCTCAATGTTTTGAATTGCCGTTATACTGGGATTTATGGGCATGTAGCATGTTTCCTTTTCACTTTTCTGGGAGTGTCGTTGAAATATGAACTCATAGTGGCTATTCATGACAAGTAGAGCACACAAAAAAAACTTTACTGAATGATTTGGCCTCATTTATCAGTTTTTCTAGTAAGATTGTATGCAAATATATTTGTAGCTCAAACAAAAAACACACTTTTTTGTAACACTGATTTTCTTTGTACTCACATACATATGTTGATAAATGCTAATCATAAGGTCGGAGTGAAGTGCTTGAACACTTAAATGTCTGAACATTGTCTCCCATGACATGTCAAGTCTCCATCAATGTGAGAGGCCGACACGTCGGCTGTGATACATGTGAAGCCTGTAACTGCATCTTTATTGCATGTCCAGCCAGATCTAACAACTCTGCTAATCTGTTCAATGCGTCTCTGAGGATGTGTGTGCCTTTACAGACGAGCAAACATCTCACTTTTTCTCATATGTGTAGTGGCCTGGGAAAACCTGTTGGCTGGCACTGTTCCTGAATTCTGGCAAACAGACAAAAATAGTTGGGGTTTTTTTGCCTATAGCATGCAGTTCTAAGTGTAACAGCCATAAACACTGTAGTATTTTTCACCAATATAACATGGAAATATTTTGTACTTGCTAATCTTGCCTATGCTTTCTGCAAATATCGTGTTGTGCAAGGAGCTCTTTGTAAATAACGCTGTGGTAAAAACATGCAGTCTGCCTAAAGATGTCTAAAACCGTGTGATTTACTCACACAGTGAATGGCAGACTTTGATCAAGTGGTTGGATAGCTATGTGCCTAAATTAAAAAGACATGGGCATTATTGATTCAGTTTGTTATCAGATACAGACTATCAAAATATATGCGATGCTCCTACACTGTGACATCATTATTAAGCAGAGAAGAGTGCTCGAAACAGAGAAGCGCACTTACACACTCTGTAGAGAAAGTTTTAAAGTGTTTAATGACCTATAGGGAATTGAAGCAACAGAACAGAACTCCATGAATTATTAGTGATTATTTCAGTAAAGAGTGATCATTGTTCACTCGAGTGATGAGAGGATGATGAGGATCATGTTTTATTGCCAGAAGTGACTTTTAACTAATGTGATGAGATAGAGACTGATGTGGATGATGCCGGTGATGAAAATTTCCCATTCTAAACATATCATTAAATATCAGCATGTATGTCATCGTGAGGAAGATGGTACCAGTCCCTGCTAACTTTGGTTGAGAGGCTGGGTACATCCTGGGCAGGCCACCAATCTGTCACAGGGCTAACACAGAGACAATTCACACCTATGGGCTATTTAGAGTAGCCAGTTGACTTAATCTTTGTGTCTTTGGGCTGTGGGAGGAAACTGGTTAACCTAGAAGACAGCCACACAAGACGGAGAAAACATGCAAACTCCGCACAGAAAAGGGCCAGTCGGCCAGCAGGGTTGAACCCAGAACCTTGCTATGAAGCAACAGTGCTAACCACTGCACCACATTGCTACCGCATAGAGAAGACATTAGTGTTAAAATACTGTATGATGCAAATACATATCATGGTTTCTATTAACATTTACATGTTGTTTGGCTTTTACTGTAAAATGAAGTAGCCTGTCAGGCTATAGGATATGAATAAAGGCTGATTTAGACATAGTTTGTATGGTCATTTGTATAATCTATGGATTTTTGTATTTTACAATTTAAAAAAACTGCTAATTACATCAATATACAGCAGGTGATTTTAGATCATTAGTGTTTTGGCGTCTTTAAATGGATTTTTCTCTCTTTCACTTTTCACAGCAACCAGATTTTAAAATGCTATAATTTTACTCAGAGTTAAAATCAGTGCAAAAGAGAAACACATTATAGTTAGGGATATCTGTCATTTTCAGAGTTATGGTATACGTCGTAGAAAATACCAAAACGTAAATGGTTTTCGCAGGCCATTACACATATAAGGACACAGGACAGTTTCATACAGTGGTTTCATTTGTGTCTTATGATTTTTATTGGTCATGCTGAATTGTTTATGTTTTATAAAAGCATGAAGGAGTAGGACATTGCTTTCTCAGCTGCAGTGTTTTCTTTATTGGGGTTGTGAAGGCGAGAACCCAGACAACCTTCTCCCCAAACAGGAACACAACGTGCTGCCTCCCTGGGCACTTCTCTACTCGGACAACATGAAGCTCTGATTCAGCAACATTTCTCTGTGCTATGCCTACACATCATGACCTCGGAGAAATTTGGACTGGCGTTTTTTTGTACATTATGTACAAATTGTGTGAAGAAGCACAAACAAGCCATATCCTTATAAATATTTGCAGAAGAGAATTCCAGGAAACTGTTGCATTGAAGAAAACTATTTTCACACTAACAAAGTACATCTAGACTGGTTGTTTTACCATCTGCCTCGTTGTTGTTCTACCATGCTGACTAGTTACAGCACCCCAGAGCTACTCTGTAGAAGTATTTACCCATATCTCATATTTCAACACTAAAACATTGCTAGGCATTTTATTATCATGAAGGCCTTTTGCTTATATATGTCACATGCTTTCTTTTTTCCCCAGAATGCAAAAGCAAGAACATGACTATCTTTAATGAAGCCAGGAACGCATTATTTTCTAGCTGTATTCGTCACGTTTATTTCAGGCATATGTTGAACGAAAGCTGGAGGCAGAGTATCCAGCTATACAAATAAAACTGAATTATATTGACTTGAGTATAGATTGTGTGTGGTATTGAGAGCACTCCTCGGTCCTTCCATCGTGCCAAGGCTGAGGTGACTTTGGAGACAGACAGAATTGGGCTACAGACGCTTCATCAGGGGAATCTGTTAGTTATTTTCAGTCTTTACAGGCTGAGAGGTCTATCTGCTGCACTAATGGCTTTCACTGGGCCTCCACAGAGAAATGCTATGAGTGACAACCTGGAAAGACAACGCAGTTATCTAGTATCCATTTAAAAAGATATCCAATTATTAATACTAGACTGTTTTTAGGTTATTCTTGCTTGACCAGTCTCTCATGTTTTGCGCACTCTTGGCTGATCTATCCCGACCATTTCAACTCATGAACTAATTACTGCGCCTTCTACTTGCTGAGTCAGGCATATCAAAACAGGGAAAACCCAACAAACTCCTAGATCATATTGACTTACGAGATATTCTAAGAACCAGTGGAGAACCAAGTTAATCTTTTATTCATTTTAAACATGCCAAAGGCAAATACAGAGTGCTGCCTCTTCACATTCATTCCCCTGACTTAATGTCTTTGCTGAGCTATTTTTGTTCTGTCAGTGCGAACTGATACAATCTGAGGCTGGTGGACCTGATAATGACTCCGCTCCAAGTGTGTGCAGAGCTGCAGGGATTAACTCGAGAATGAAGCTTAATCCCAGTAATTACTTTGATTGATTAATGTGCCAATTAGTGTCTCTGATATCTCAGCAGAGTTTCCTAAATCTCCTGAACTGGACTGACTGTAATTTCACAGTATGCGTTTAATAAGTGGGACCTGTGCTCAATGTGAAAATTCCATGTGAAGGTCTAGATTTCATGTACATCCCCGAAAATTCACTTTCTCAGTATTAATATCTGTGTATGGCACAAAGTCCACTGAGTTTTACATTATTAAGACAATTTGTTTCTAAAAAATATTATTAATACCTCCCATATCATGATCTCTCTCCGTCGCACATATAAACAGACTACAGACCTGCAGGCAGATATATGGAGGTGGTGTTGCCCTGGCTGGGAGCTTATTAACTCAGGTCAAGGTGAGTGGTGTAATAGCCAGACTCTTTATTACGTCCAGTGAACACTCGTTGAAACGTTTGGCGCAAATCCAAAGCTACTCGACCTTCAAAAGTACTCATTTGTTTCCCAGCAATTCTACTTGCCTTTGGCAGCAGATGCAGTGCGTAACAATGAGACAAACATCTAGAATCACTGCAGACTTTAAGGACTCATGACATGGCTTGAGAGCAATGCTTTGAGAGCCATGTTTTTGCAACAGGAAGTCAGAACAATGTGTTGAAATGTTTGACTGATTTAAACAACAGCCAATAGTGTTTGAGGTACACCACACCCGCGCCAAAATATTTCTGTTGACAGTAGCTTAGTGAACTAGCTTAAAAAATACAGAACAGGCTTTTTTCAGGTATGGAGGATTTTTCACCCCTGCCTTCACCCATGATAGTTAAATTTAATGTGGATAATATCTTATACAATAAGATGTCACGTCATATATTTTTGATCCACATAGTCATCACCCGTATCTGATGTATTTGAATAGCAAATAATATGATATTAGTTTATTTTAGTGATAGAAAAGCTATGTGTGTATAAAGAATCATGTTCTTGACCAATCTGAGATAGCAGGATTTTATGGAATAACCCAAAGTTGGTGAAACGGTCCTCCAAAAACAAAATCGCAAAACTGCCAACATATACAAATTCCACCCAATTAGGCTATGTTCACATTAGCAAGCTGAAGTGACTCAAATCTGATTTTTTTTTTTTGCCTTAATGTGATGTGATCAGTCTTATGTGGACACAGAAATCCGATCTTTTCAAATCAGATTTGAGTCACTTTCGTATGTGGTCCTAAATCAGATACATATCCAATTTGTGGCCATGTGACATGAATGAGACCAGTTAGATCGTAATTCATGCGGCTTCTTGCCTATACGCATACACTGAGTCGGCTCCTTTCTCATACCCACACATTATCTTGATGCAGATGTTAGCCATCTTGCTTTTTTTTCACCTTCTTGACTTGACCCTAACCTAAGCATGACCGTTTTGTCGGTTTTAAAACCATGAGGCATCTAAAGAATATGACATTTTTTTTGTTGGTGGTGCTGCAGGTGACTCCTTCAAAAATTAATGTGCACACATATGTCTTTCTGGAGAAGAGACGTGTTCACATGAGAGTTAGATACAGGTCAAGATACAGTTAGATACAGGGTTGTAATCGCAAATGCAAATCTGATCTGAGCAAAAAATCAGAATTGAGCAATGAGGCTTGTAATATGATTGTAGCCTTGGACATGAATTGATTGATAATAAAAAAAAAAAAAATTGCACAATATTATCAAACATTTCAGTGCTCTCCCAGAAGTAACTACAAACTACAAAAATTAAGACCAGAAATTATTTTTGTTACATTATTGTATTGGTGTCCATAATACCAAAAAGCTCTGAAAAATCAATTTTGTTATCAGAGACACTTTAAAAGGACTGTTCTGTGCAAGTCAATGGTTGCCTGTTATTTGGTATTTTTACTGTTATGAGGGTTTGAACTGATAGACAGAAAATGTGAAATCTGTTGAGGTGTGTTCAGTTTAGTCGTAAAGATACCTATCTATTTTTACATGCTGTTAAAAAAGCGCAAACTTTATCTCTGCCATACAAGAGACTTACATAACCCTCTGTGATTCACATGCAAGCATGTCATGTCAGAATTTCAGCATTCACAAGTTTGTGTTTCCATAAAAATGTCTTCATTGAACTCATAATTACTACTTGGAATTTTGTGAAAGCTCTGACTGACAGTCATGGCAGGCATTATAAACAAACACAAGCAAAAACATGGCAGCAGCTTCCATACAACTCCATATACAGTATGTGCATCAGACATGCCTATCATTATCATTCCCTTGTGATGACCTAATAAAAATGGGTATATGGTAGTTCATCTTTTTTAGTGTGTAGTGTTAAGTTTCCTATCTTAAAAGCAAGAGATTTCTATAATGATTAACATACTAAACATTAGAAGTGTTGAAACAACAAATTTCTCAGTCTGTGATGGCATGATGTGTTTCAACAAGACATAAATGCACTATTAAGGGCTTTTCACATTTATCAAAATTTGCGTTTCATACTGCAGGGGGGAAAAAATTGTTTGCATCTCTGTCAGGGTGACGATACTGACAGCAATGCTAAACACAGTACGCGGTTGTTCATATAGGAACACGAGTTTTGACATAATTCTTTCATTAATTCTCCAGTGTTGCTTTATAACATGCAATTTTTGCATCATATTTGTCATTTTCATAATAGAATGTTGCTCTATTACACATA
Source organism: Notoglanidium macrostoma (assembly GCA_030068235.1). Lineage (NCBI taxonomy): Eukaryota > Metazoa > Chordata > Actinopteri > Siluriformes > Auchenoglanididae > Notoglanidium > Notoglanidium macrostoma. The sequence continues at coordinate 18,880,411 of JAQQZR010000037.1, read as the reverse complement.
GTCCTAACATTTCTACATTATTAAATGTGTTACAGCAACACTAAGGAAATGTTATATTACCATGTTGTCAGAAATGTTCTGGCAACCTAAAAAAGAAAAAGCTGCGACTAGAACATGCAGCTGCCATTTGGAGCCATGTAGTCTGCGATGTACCTTTTTTCCTCCAAGTAGCTGTTCATGTCATGTCTCTGGTAAGGGCTAAATTTAACCATAGTAAACATATTCTTGTTCTTCAAGCTCCTTCCCTTATGGTATTAATGTTGCAACGTGGGCTCATGTAATGTTGCTTGTGTTGGAAGGCCATCTCTAATGCATGCTTTGTGGACAGAATGGATTGCATCCCATCGGGCTTTCATCCAATATTAATTGCATCTTCAGTCTGGCCTGCTTTCTCTGAAGACACAGTTGATCTAAAAATGTTCTCATGAATCATTTACGCAGGGTGTCCCAAAAGTCTGGATCCATAGGCAATTATTTATGTAAATGTTGATATCACAAGAAATGCTTAAATTGACATCCTCGGATGTCATGATGCTTGTGTATATGCCGTATGTATATGCTTGTTTCACTGCTGTTCTACAACATATGAAACTATAAACAGATCAAAAGTATGAAGTCCTTTGTGTTAGCATGTTGTTAGTGTTGACAAATTCTTGTTGCATAAGACAAATAAAACACTTCTGGATGTGCAGCCGAAAAATAATAAATTTTGGGGTAAATCTGCTTAGCATCGAGTCACATCACACCGCCACTTTTTTGATTATTTCCCTATAAAAGCACTTCCTGTCATCATTGATTCCTTAACAATTGACCTAAATATAGATTTTTCTTTAATCTATTCCTTATTAAGAGATAGATTATTGAAAAAGACTGTTGAACTTATTTATTCAAGCATATAACATGCAAAAGAATGCTAATCTGCCAACAGAATAAGATAATACCTAGAAATAAAAGTAATGGTGTTACAATTTGTTTAAAATAATGTTAAGAAAGAAACATTAAATTGTCAAGATAAATTGAATAAAAAAAAGATCGTTTAAGATGTAGTGAAGGATGTTGTAAAGATGGTAGCCATTTTCTCAAGTTGATGTTTATCTTTCTGACAATCGTTTCAGGCTATGTGATGATTCAGACCCCTCTGTCCTTCTTCCATGAATCCTTTGCTTCTAATTCACTCACTCTTCCTGCTTACTCACAGAAAACATCCTACCCTTTCCACATTTATTTCATGTACATGTACTGAGATTTCTATGGGATTTTTTCTTTTAACACCTACATATATTCTCTCCACATCTTGTTTGCTGCAGCGTAGTGTCGCTCTAATTCCCTCAGAGCTGTATGAGTCATTTGGGAAGTGTGTGAGCATTTTTCTGACTGGGTCCTCAAGCCCTCCCTAATTGGGTTGGAACTAATCAAGTTTTACTGCTGAATGGCTAAACCAAAGCAGTGAGCATGGAGCATGCCAGGAGCACCTTGCAGGGTCTTCTCAGTCCATATGCTACAACAACTGTTTACTTCAACTGCGTTCCAGTGGTGTGATTGCGATGCTGTTCTGTGCAGCTGATTAGCTTCCTAATAAAGAAGAAGCTCATGCATGTGATTCCTTTTGACAGGTAAAATGTGGGGAAACATGTGATGGAGATAGAGGGATCGGTCCACAGGGTAGTGTTTTTCCACACATATTTAAGTAGTATGTCAGCATGATTTCAGCAAATTCCTATCAAATTGGTCAACCAAACAAGACAGCTTGCTCATGCAGAAATCTGCATGCTATCTGAACATGAACGTGTCAGATTAATAAGGTTTGAGGATCTATCAGAATTTTTCACTTAGACCAAATATGGAAGATTATCCAGGCCACATTGAATGAAAAAGCAGTCCGCCAGGCAAAGAAAGGCTACATACTTGTTCAGGTTTTTAGGAAAAAAAGAACCAACTGAATTCATTATACAATATGGTGGGAAATACAAACTAAAATAATTATAAATTTCAAAACAGTCCTGTGAATATCACTAGGTTTTGAGAGGAACTATTATGAACTCTTCTGAGCTGGGTTTAGGGAACTGTCCAGGCCAAAAATTTACAGACCATTTGAGGGTATCGTTTAGGATTCATATTTACTTAAAAGAAAAAAGCAAGAAGGGAAAAAAAGCTTCCTTTTTTTAGGCCACGCCCACAGATGCTGATATGGATATTTGGAGAACTAGACAGATACAGATACATGCACTATACACTATGCCCTAGAGATTCTCATTTACAAAATGTTCTGTTAAAAAAAAAGGAAATTTGTATTTATTCCCTTACATGTAGATAAATAAGTTGTTTCAACTGGTTGGGTGGAAGTAGCAGTTGGGATGAGTTTGATTATTTCCATCCAGCTTTCAGATTATTCAAATTGGCTGGCATGAACAAGTTGTACTGGGTTACCAGCTCACATATGTACCTTACTAGGTAGGCATACTTAAAAACCTGGAAATTCAGTGTGCATTTTTGCATTATTGTCAGACCCAGACACAAGTGCAGAGCTGAAAATAAACAACAGGGCTTTATTAAGGAAAACACCTTTTCTGAAATGCTGCTGGCCTTGTTTTAATTTGAAAACTATTTAGTGTGGACAGCTAGAAACGTAGACTTTTGGAAACAACGATGCAGACGCACACTCTCACTTCCTGATTGGGTCTTATCAGTCATGGCGTATCATGGCAAGCTGCTATTTGACTGACCTGCAACTAGGCAACCAACTGTAGAGTAGACAATCTACTTCCTGTTTATACTAGCAATCACATGCACAGTCTATGCCAATGGTCATGTGATATGCATTTTCAAGCATTTTAGAATTAACATTGATTATGTCTGATATGGAGCTAAAACTCTTTTCTAGACGGAGACGATTTTCATTTTAAAATGCCATTTTAAAACTAAAACATATTAATAGTCGAAGGCAGAGAATGCAAAAACTAAAAGCAATAATATTCTTCATAAAAGCAAGCAAAGGTTGAGGACAAAAGGGCTAAATAAAAAAAAAGCACTGTGTAAGATCTGAAAGATGAAAAGCAGAAAAACAATCTAAGGCTCTTATGTGGAATATCAATAAACGTATACATTGTGTATGCAGGAGGAAATGAGACTGGAATGTAGTGAGATTAATCAGTAATCAGTGGAGCTTGAGCAAATGGGATGCAAAGTCAGTGTCGGCTGAAGATGCTGTTCCAGTAGGACGTGGTGGTTGTGACAATTATTTTCTGAGAAAGGGTGCTTATTCTCATTTACAAGTAGCTGATCAGTAGTCTTAAACAGCACTAAAATTTTAGATAATTCAAAGAGTAACTGTCCAACCTCTCCATCAGCTACAGTAACAGAGGTGACTAAAGTAATAATGACGCTACTAAAAATATCTTCTTCATATTATCGAAAGTTGGTTTCTTTATCTAAATTAATGTTTTGGCATGTCCTGATGTAGTCCCATTCAATGTCATCCCTGCCATATACCTGTATCTGTACATTAAATGACTCCTTTACCCTGAAACACATAAAATTAGTTTTTATTGAGATATTTCTGATGTGTTTAGTGATTCTGCTGCTAATTTGTTGGTTGTTGCTGTATTTTTGTAATTCCCATAAGTCGTTAGTGATGCCATGCTGATGTTGCAGTGGGTTAGATGGAGGTATTGGCATAAAAGTTGAATCTTCAGAAGCTGATCTTTTTGAGCAGAGTGTATAAATGAGGAGGTGAGCAAGCTGGAGAGACTCAAGGACTAAAGCACTGCTGCATCAAAGATAAAATATCCCAAGAATTTCATTGCAAAAAATATCTTTGATTTCTCATACTAATAGAACTGTCATTTTAAAACTATCCCTCCTTTAATTCAACATTTTGTGTGGTTTTATTTCTATACAAAAAGGTTTGTATAGAAAATCTACGTTTCAGCTGTGGGGGAATGAGCACTGTGTGTGAATATTAAGTTAGCCTGAAATAGGGTTTGAAGCAATGCTTTTTATATCATCAAATCTAGATCAACAGCTAATCCTTTTTAAGCTGATCCACAGGGTATAGAGTATACTACCCTATAAAACCAGGAAATGAAACATATTAATGATCCATGCTACTACTTTTGCAAATATAAAGCAATTACAAGAGTACTACATATGTTCTGGTAATGCTCCACCAGCTCTAAGGTCAAGGTTGACTTACAGTATGATTATGATATCTATTGCAAATCTCTGCTTCACAGTGCAAACATTGTAGAAAGTAACTATACTCCAAGACTTAGTTACTTTCAGTCACTCTGCCCTTATTTAACAATAGGATTTTTAACATTTTTACATTAAGAAAATATGAACCCATTACTTACTGCCCTGGTTGTGAAAGCAGTCCAGGTACCCAGGAGTACACTCTGTGTTAAATCCCAGTCCATCCAGCGTATCCATGAAAACACTCATTCATGCCTAGGGATTATTTAGAATGGCCAATCTACGTACCGACATGTTTTTGAGAGGTGGGAGGAAACCGGAGAACCTAGGGAACATGCCAAATTCTGCACAGACAGGACCCGACCATGGGATCCTTGTTTGACTTTCTTTGTATTGGGTTTAAAATGACACCAGTGCATGTCTTAAATAGTTTCAAATATTTTACAGTTTGAACTCCCTTTTACTCTAAAAAAAAAAAAGGTACAGACCCCCTTATAATTAATAAAATGGGCGACTCCATGATTTTGTAATTTAACCTGTTAACTGTTAAAATTCTTTGTTTTAATATTTCAACATTGAATCTAAGAAAATATACATTTAAACATTAAAGAACATGTTAATCCATCAATAATATTTCATTTTTAAAGGAAAAAAAAACTTATCATCTTCCAATGATCTTTAGGACATTTGGATGATGCAACTTCCTGTTGAAAATGTCATTTGTAGAATATTCTATATATTTCATAAGGATGAATGTGTTCAGGTAACAGGATTGAGTGAACAGTTTGGTACATTATTCATAATTTATAATGGATACACAATGGCTCACAATCAATTTGTCAACCATGGAATGATAACTCAATTCACACGTAAATGCCAAAAAAAGATTTTAATAATTATACAGTATTTCAAGGTAAGGCACTTTTTCAACTATAAGTGTGGTTATAGTGTGCTAAAACAAATAATAATGGCATTTTCAATGTGCTGCAGATTTTCTAGCTTTTAGGAATTATTTTTGAAACATTTGCATTTTTGCATTTGAACCAAGCAAATGGCTTGAAACATGCAAATAGATTGTCACGAATGACTCTGTACTTATGTTTAAAATGCCTTATATTTTACATACATATTTGTAAATATATTATCACTGGGCCACAAATGGTTCCCCAAATGTGTGATCATACAAATAATGTTATAACCATGATCAAATTACTAAAGTATTTGTCACATGTGGGAAATACAGTCCATCATATTTCTTTATTGGAGCCAATAACACTTTTGTTAATGAATGTTCTACTCATAGAACCCAAAGCAGCCATTTTGTGTTAAAAGATTTAAAATGCTTTGAATCTTATTAACAGCAGCTTTCCATAAGAAGCACACTGGTGTGATTGGCCACATTTTAAACTTATTAAAAGCCATTCGCTAACTACAATGGTATGAACAAAACTTTAGTCTGTCAAGCTATTTGTTGTGGGTCCCTGGAGTATAATCAGTATACACTTATGGAAAAGCACATACATTCATATATGCACTCCATTTGAAATGTGCACAAGATGCGTGGAATATAACGTGGAATATCTTAAAACCCACCTCTGTAAATTTCACATGTGAATCGTTGATGATTTACATGGCAAGTTGTACATGTGACACTTCTTTGAATTTATATCACTAATAGCGCCAATAAATCAGCATGCTGACTAATATTTAAATAGTTGAATTGTAAAAGAAATTTGTCCAACAGTCATATGGTGATCATGAATCTATTTTTTTATTTTATTTATTATTTTGTTGTTGTTGCAAAAACTTACCGAATTGCTAACAGAACACTCACATCTCTTTCCTGTTTGCTGCAGCAGGTGTGGTGCCCCCTGGAGGTGGAAATCACTGATAATAAACATGCTCCCGCATGGCCTTGCTCACGCGTGCCGGGCCATCGAGGAGGAGCAGGACAACGACAGAGAGGAGAGGATTTTGGCTATCCTAGGAATAGTTGGCACTATTCTCAACCTGCTGGTGGTCATCTTTGTCTACATCTACACCACCATCTGAAGACTGGAGTGGGGCAAGAAGTGCCATCCTGAGATCTGAGTGTATGTATACACTCCGTGAGGACAGAGGAAGATGAGAAGAACGGACTTTTTCATTTGCCAAACAATGTGCTGTTACAATTCACATTCATCATTTACACAAAGTAAATCTGAATAGTGTCCACCATTTTCACCAATATTTAAAAAAAAAACTATCATTATTACCTTTAAATGCTTTACCTACCAAGTTATGTTGTATATATCTGACCATGGCATGGCATCCTAGTATATTTCCCATGGCATGGCATTCTAATATATTTGTTATGCAATTCATTTAACGTTTTAGCAACAGTTAAGTGTTTGCCGGCTTCAACGACAACCCTTTCAACACGAAGCACTAGAGATAATGGAGGCATCTGTTCAGGAGACAGCTGCGACACTTTCTGAATGTTTTACTTCGAGCAAATGTGGTAAATGGAGGGACATTTCCCTGAAATATGCAAACAGGACAGCATCCTATAGCTCCACGTACATCATTAAAGGAATCAATCTTATCATGTACTTTATACTTAATGAGCTTTTCTCAACTAACAAAGTTGACAAAACATGATATTGAGATTTCTATATGGAAGACAAGCAAAGAGGCAACCCTAGCTTCTTACGTTTACAGTATATGGTTATTCCAATGCCAAAGCAGGATCTGTAGCAGTGTACATGCTTTGCATCATTCAATGGGCAGAAAAGTGGATTATTTTGGATGTTCTGTTACACATGGCTTTTCTATAGCTTTATCAAACCATTAAAATGGGGGTAAAGTTTGCACAGTATTATAAACACCTAAAGCAAAATGAAATGGAATAAAGTTATAAAGAGTTGCAAATGCTTACAGGAATTCATTGTATGTGTGAAATTGCAATTGACGCCATGACATATTTCATCAAACTGCCTCAGCACGCACAAGCACAAGCACAGAGAACACGTCCTTACCTGATTGCTAAGCAGACATTCAGTTTTAAAAACTTGCTTTCTTCCAAGTCAGACTTCTAGGTCAGGCTTTCCTGATTTTTTTCCCCGTCTAGCTAGACAAAAGCACTACCTTAAGCTCACAAATAAAACATTGCACAACACATAATGACGTCTGAAAGAATGAGAGCAGACCAAATGTATTTTCTCTCGCTCTCGGAAAAGATGTCAGGATGGAAGGCCAGAAATGAGCGGTGTGGTGGGGAAAAACAAGAGAGTACCAAGGGGAACAGGAGAGCCTGCAGCGAACACAATGCCATCTGCTCTCCTCATGGACTACTGCATCACCCCCTTGTACATTTCAAACCCTTACACACACATACACGTGCAACCTCTAATCTACATTGAGTATACAGTGCAGTATAACGTACACATACAATCATTGTAAATAATGCCTGCGATAGTAGTTCTAAAATAGTAGTATTGTCTCTTCAACATGTATGTGCCAAAATTACTGAGACCTCCAAGGAATATTTTAAGTAAATGTAAATAAATTCTCATTGTTGAAAATCTTGATCTCTGTCCCCAGGAACTGTTGCCAAAAAACACACATAGGTAAAATCCCTGTAGGGAAAAATGAAAAATCTTTCAGAGTGAAATGAGACAGATGGTTGTTGACCTTGACAAATCAGGTAACGGATATAAAAAAAAAAAAAATACATGAGCAGTTAAAATACCTTTAAGCACAATGAGGGCCATAAATCGCAGTTCCACAGATCTGTTGGATATTTGTCATAAATTGCCATACTGCCACCAAAAAAAGATGAACGTTGTCAAGCTTCAAAGTCAACTGTGAAATCCACTTTCGTAACCGCAAGCTTTGGAAATTGTGGGAAAAAAAGATGCTCACAAAATGCAGTGTCTGATCTTCACCAGGTCTTATTAGAATTACTACTGGCATTGTGAGTTGTCAACAAATGAGATCAAAACAAACTTTTTTGGCCATGTACGTAAGGATATTTGATTCCAAAACGGGACTACAAGCATAGGAAAGCACCTCATACCCCTCTGTAAAGTGTGGATGTGAATCGTTGATTCTATGGACATTTTTTTGGCTGGAGGTTCAGGTAGTCTGGAAGTTCTTCAAGGTGAAGATTAGTGGCATCATGAATTTTGATAAATACCAGCCCAAAACCTGGTTGGTTCAGGAGGTTCATTCAAATATGTATTTTTTATGACTGTCTCAGTCTTCAGATTTGATCCCGGTTCAGAATCTATGGTCTTAATTGAAGAGGAAAGTCCATATGTCTAAAGGCAACCTAATATAATCTAATGTAAAATGTTCTACATGGAGAACCATGGCAACCAAGAGCATGATAAGCAAGAGCAAGATTCCTCTATAAGTGTCTCCAACCTTGTTAGACATTATCTCACTGTTATCATTTCCAGGACAGACGTCACTAAATATTAATATTATGTTTGAGTGCTAATAAATGTATTACTTTTTGTATCTCTTAGATTGTCCTACCACACAGTCTTTGGTTAGAGCCCCCCATGTGTCTACACCGTGTAGACATTCCCACGGCAAAACAAGACCAATTTATCATGGTTTGAGTGTGCTATGACGTGCTTCATTTTTGCTGAATCAGTTTCCATATTTGTCACTGTACATCATCTAGTTTGCAATTCTAGTTTATCTCATTCTGTACATGTGAAAGATTAACCTTCAGAGGGATTCGAGTTTTTATATGCAGACACTGGCTTTAGAATTGGCCCACACTGTTTGAAGAATTTGAAGTTTAGTTTTAGTTTTAGTCTTCTCCTGAAAATTTTAGTCACATTTTAGTCTTTTTTGTTTGTTTGCTTGTTTGTGTGTTTTTGTTTTAGTCAAGATTTAGTCAGTGGAACTCAGTTTTAATTTTAGTCTAATTTTAGTCAATGGTTTAGTCATAATTTTCTGAGACAGGTTCATGATATTTGTTGTAAAATGTGCCCTTTAAGCTGTAAGACAGGCCATTTTAGGAAGGGGATTGTCAGAAAGTTATTGTTTTTTTGGTTTTTTTTGAGATATGACTGGTGTTGTCGTTGCAATGCAGATGACTTAACCATGACTCTGTTACTGTTTTGCTAGTTATTGAGTGAAGACTGTGATGGTGAAGACCACTATTTTCATATAAAGATGTTTATATATCTTCGTTCAGCTCAGCACTGTGTGTGTGTCCTGACTCATATACCTGTTAAAATCTAGGAGCATTGTGAAAACTGTTACCAAGCAAACCAGAATTCTGTTGATTTGTGCTACCTATAAATATTTAGCGGTTTAGCGGGTGGGTGTTAGGTTTAAAGCTGCGGTCGGTAGGATTTAGGGTTAACTTAAAGCTTGAAGTTTTACAATATATGGTTAAGCTTTAAGTCTTAAGTTTAAGATTAGGGTTAGGTTTAGGGCTACGGCTAAGATCTAGTCTATTCCCTGTTATCGATTCTCACATTGATTCACAGTATGGTAGCATTTTTCGACAAGGTAGCACAAATTGTCAGAGCACCGGATTCCCTCACTTCCCAATTATGATCAGGAATGTTAAACAAGAAAGGATATATATTATTAAATATATTATCCATCCATCCATCCATCATCTATACCACTTTATCCGTCTGGGTGGCGGGGAAGCCGGAGCCAATCCCAGCATCTTGGGGTGAGAGGTGGGGTACACCCTGGGCAGGTCGCCAGTCCACCACAGGGCC
>JAQQZR010000037.1:18849162-18870107 GCA_030068235.1 Notoglanidium macrostoma | reverse complement strand
GTGACCCGGGGATCGAACCCAGGACCTTCTTGCTGTGAGGCGACAGTGCTAACCACCGCACCACCGTGCCGCCCCATTAAATATAATATTGATATAAAAATATTTGTAAAGGATATTTCTCCTTAGCTGCTCAAACAGAGCAAGTTATTTTATCACGTCTTTACTCATCAGGACACTATGGGCAGAGATTTCACCGTAGTTTTTATTGTCAATTTCTTTTCCCATTTACAATGCATTTACAATTTACTCATAAAATAAAAGTTCATCAACAAATACTTATCAGTCTCTTTCAGACAGTGTACCACCTTACATTTGAAACCGAAGGAAAGCAAAGGTAAGAAAAGCGGCGTCTGTGTTTACTGCTCTTCTGAAAGAAGCTGTTTTTGAATTATTGACCTCTCTGCTCACAAAGTCAGTTCTGAATGATTTTCTTCAAGTATTAATGCAGTCTTCATTGTACCAGACACTTAGTCCCACTTTTAGTTGATTTTTTATTGCTTATTACATTTGCACATGGGAAAGAACAAAAAAAAAAAAAGAGAATTACAGACATACAACATAACAGCTGTATTCTATTATAGCAGGTCAACCTTATAAAAGAATGACAAATAATTAATAAAAAATAAACTAAATAGCATTGTAAATGAAATTGAGAACTTCTTGATGTAAATAGGGAACAACATTCTGGTTATGCATAATAATATGCATAATAGCATATTAATAAAAGTATCAATATAAAAGCAAAATATAGTGATTTCAAAATGATTTTATTTCTGGTGCTGAATCATTTTCACACTGTTATTTTTTACTTTGAATAAAATTTTTTACAAGTATTTGTAATTACATTTTAATTACTTAAAATGTCATTTGAACGTATTTTGATATTATATTACAATAAAAGTGCGTAATATAAAGCCCAATATAAATGACCTCCTTAAACTGCAATTTTATCACTTATAAGGTTTTGAAAGCCCATATTCATCTCTGACCCAAACTTGTTCAGACTCTCTCTCCTCTTCATCACAACACACACTACGCAGTCTGTCTCTCACTCAAGCGTACATGTACGGATACACAAACAGCACATGATAATATATTACCCTAGCATGCAAAACCTTTGTAACGCTCACTCTGTAACGTTCACTTTCTCTCACGCACACGAACACACACTGAGTGCATACATGACACTCATTACTGCACCGCCACGACAGCCCCTCCTTCATTATAGAAGCAGGAACTTCCCTGAAGCCAAAACAGAGCCTTGCTTTCCCTTTGTAGCCAGTCTATAAAAAGCACATTGAGAAAAAAAAAGAGAAGATTGCAGGAGGAGGCTAAAAGAGAAGAGAGTAAATAAATCATTCACTTGGAGCAGAATCTGTGCACAGTGCAAATATTTGCAACGAGATTGTGTAGCTATGTGCACATGGCTCAGTAATGAGGATGAGCATGTGATGTATCCTGATAATAATTAAACACAATGTGATGCAATTTGGGCAATTGCGGGGGTGTTTATGTGTCCGCTGTTTTTTTAAATGTCTGCATTTTACTAAGTCCTCCATTTTCTACATTCTCTACATAATTATATTTTTTTCTCAGCATAAGACAGTTTATATTTTTTAACTAATCTAAACTTGAACAGATGTAACACCTAATATCAAACCAAGTGCACTTTGTATTTATAATGGCAGTTTGTATTCTGACAAATAGGTGCTAGTCTGCATCGTCTGCGTTATTATCATGCTAGCTAACAACTAAGAGATTAGGGTTAAAAAAAAAAAAAAACATCTGTTAACCTTTTGCACTTATACCGCCTTTACCAAAAATAATGCCATTTATTAGGAAAACATGTAAACAGAGGCATTTTAAGTAGTTCAGTGTCAGGATTCAGGGTCAAAAATGCTTTTTGACACACAGCAAGCAGTTGTTCATACTTTGAGGGAAGGGGAAGGGTCACTGACCTTTCACCTATGATCTAGATGGCATGTAGTGTCTATTTGTTCATCTCTCTTTCTCTCTCTTTAAAGTATTAGTGTAGAAAATACTTTCTGTAGAATCTATAGTACAGTAAATAACAGCATACACGTTTAGCTAAAATTGAGTTTGCAAGGTTTCTAGCATATCTCTAGCATCACTCAGGAAAAGCATTTTGAATAGGAATTATTCAACTCTGGACACTCAAAAACAGCAGCTGATATCAAGGCAATTTGCAATTTTAACTAAAATACAGCTAAAAGAATTCCAGCCCTTTCTGTGAGTTTGATGAGGACATACTGCTTATTAAAGCTAGGGTAAGTCATTTGGAGAAACCAGGAAGAGTAAGCTAGATTTTGAACGTATCCAACCAAAAAAGTCTCACCCCTTCCCTTCAGCCCTCCTTTCAAAACCACTCCTACAAAACACATGAATGCACACTGCCTGACTACTGCCTGTCCACAAGAGAGCACGCTGGGGAAAGTAGCATAGCACGCCGAAGTCATATCCAACTACGTCATATTTAATTCACATGGAAGAAAACAGCTAACATTATCGCAATGAATGTCAACAACAAACATGGCTATTGTTAGTACTCATAGCTGTCGACTAGCTTGCTAGTTTTAACAATATGCCTATGACTTGTGGAAGACTGTGGTTATGCACAATGAGTGCACAGGTAGAGTTCACGCAGGTAGACATGTAGGAAGATAGACTGGTAGGTAGGCCATCCAGTCATTTAATTTGTAAATTAAATGATTTTTTAAAGCCATGTGACTACCACAGATGACGGGGGTTTTTTCAGCTGCAGAAACGTTCAGCTGCAGAATATAAAATGAGTTTGATTAACAGGTTTAACAGATTAACAAAATAACAGGTTTGGCTGATGTGAAATAAAAACACCGGGAATATTACAACGCAAAAACGTGACTTAGATAATCAACTCTCAGTCTTGTTTTCATGTGACATATTTGAGCTAGTTTTGTAGACGTTACCTAGCCGGCTAGCTGTTTGTGAGAGCGAGAAGCTGCAGCAGGATAGCTATATTGCATATTGGTGAATATTTATAGATCGTAGGTTTTTTTCATTGAGCGTAAAGGTGTAAAGATCTTCCTAGACAATTTCAGTTGGCATTAATAACACACTAAATGGTTAGCAGATTTTACATTTTCATGGAAATTTCAGGGATACTACATAAACCTTTATTCATCTCTACACGTTTTGAAAAATATACAAAAATTTATCATCGATGTGTCCGCCACACTGATAGTTAATAATGATTGTTAATCTTAAATATACACTCAACAGTGACTTTCTATCTGCTTTCAGAGTAAAGACAGATTAAGGTGACTCTTTATATATATCAACCTAGGACATGTAAGCTTACCATAGTCACCTGTCTTCCTGCCAAGGGATTTCTGGGTAAAATCCTCAGTGTTTCCAGCGGATAAGAAGGTCATGATGGCAGAAGCCATGTGTCAGGTTTATAAATTGTGTAGGACACTTAATCAGACAATGCCATCCATATGTGAATGTTACAGAGTGAAGCAGTGTTAATGGAAGCTTTGGTATTCCTAAATGGAAAAGTTCAGCCAAAAAAGTAATCTACCTTCCCTCCCTTCCCTTCCCTTCCCCTCAACACCCCCCCACCCCTCCCAGCGAACGTTTTATTAGGAACACTATACTTATACTGGGTAGGGCTTCACACTGATCTGAAAACAACCACAATTCTTCATGGCTTCAGGGATTCCTCAAGATGTTAAAACCCCATTGAAATTCTGGTCCATGTTGACATGAATGCATCAAGCAATTCCTGCTGATTTTTCAGGCGCACTGTGAATCTCAGTCTACCACATCCCAAAGGTATTGGAATCAGATCTGGTGACTGGGAAGGCCACTGAAGAACACTGAACTCACCGTCATATTCATGAGATGCATTTTGCTTTGTGACATGGTGCATTATCATGCTGGAAATAACCGTTAGAAGATGGGAAAATTGTGGCCGTGAAAGGATGCACGTGGTCAGCAACAATAGGTAAATGGGCTGTGGCATTCAGCTGATCGGTATTATTGGGCCGAGAAATTTATGGTGCCAAGAAAACATTCCCAACATTCCATTCTGAGTAAACTTTAGAGACTGTGGTGTGTGAAAATCCCAGGAAATCAGCAGTTATAGAAATACTCAAATCAGCCTGTGTGTGAGTGTGTGTGTGTGTGTGTGTGTGTGTTGGGGAAGTCTGACATCAAATGAGTCAAATGGGCCTCACTTCAAATGACTCTAGAATCAATTAATCAATTACTGGGAGAAAAGGACTTCTGACTCCTGTGTGTGTGTGTGTGTGTGTGTGCGTGTGTGTGTGTGTGTGTGAAACAGAGCTACAAAATCATATGTGTCATATAATACAATTTAAAGCACATACAGCAAATTGGAGCTATATTATAATTTGAATCATTTTGAATGTACAATTACATCGCCATATTTTGGGCCACATTATGCCATGACTGTGTCTTTAGGAAGAAAGTGATTCTACTTTCAAGATGGCTTCTACAGCTGTGTTGAGCTGCAATTGACCATGTCCTTTTTTGTATATAACACTCGTACAGACTAATTTAGTAATAAGGCTTTCACTCTTTCAGACTCTTCAACCATACACTAACTTTTCTGATCCTGTTTATTCCTTTTCTTTCATTCTTTTTCTTTTCAAATTTAATTTCATATCTTCACTCTTATGCTTCCCATTGACATCACGTTTGATGCTTGTCTGGTCCTTCCACTGCTGCCATCTAGTGACCAAACTGTAACATCAAAAGAAGCTTTTAATCATTAATGACTAATAGAGGTAAAACAGAGTACAAACATTTTGTAATAAATTAATTAATTAGCCAAGGCACGAATGCATGGATAGATGATGTAAATGTCTGTCTTTTTCTTTCATCGTTCAGGAAGGGGTCATAGTGTTACACCTAGGTCATAAAAAAATCTTTAATCCATCACAGATGAAACGCAGAGGACTGTGTCTGCAGAAGGAATATCAGTTGCCTTGACTGTCACCACCACCATGATCAGCCTTGTTCTGTTGGTGTTTGTGTATATTTACACACCACGGTGGAGAGCTACCACTATCCTCGCATTATTAGATGCTAACCGCCTCCCAAGCTCCTACCCTATTTCTTGACTACATGCTATATTACAACTTGTACCCAACATGTCCTCATATGGGCAGCACAGGGGTGCAGAAGTTAGTGTAGGTGGCTTTGTTGGCTTGTTCTGTCTGGTTTCATCTGGTCTTCTTCACCTGCACTGACTACTCTAAATTGCCCCTTAGCGTGAGTGAGTATGACTTTCACATTTTCGCGTTCCTGGAAGAGGCTCAATTACTCAAAATGAAATTAAATTACAACCGTTTTCCATCATGCAGCAGGTACAAAAAAAACAAAAAAACCCAAACACACTCTACAAGTTACTGAGGGTGAGGGTACACTGATCAAGATTGTTTTGACTCACTTTAAGCTCTGCTTGAACAGTATATGAGAAAAAGTTTTAACATTTTCGCATCATCAACACAAAAGTCCCATCCATCAATCTTGTCTCCATGCAATCCGATTTCACTCAAACTTTCATTTAACTTTAATGCCAATCATAAACTTATCAAGACGACTGTATACAGACTGTATGACTATATAACTCACTGTGAAGTGTTATCAAGATGATGAAACGCTCTACACAAAGTTTCTAGTGGAGTTTTAAATGATGCCACTGCATCTGTAATGCTGCTTTGCAACAATGTCTATTTATAAAGCATGACAGATAAAAATCAGTTCTTTGATTTTACCAAGCACCAGAGAACTTTCAGACTGACCAGTAGGGGGGTGATTATATATGGGTTGAGAGTAAATACCATGATAAGGAAATATATATAGTATTAAATTCATGCAATGCCAATATAGATTAAAATATGCTATAAAACATACACAATTTGGTAGTGTAGGCTTTGAGGAGCATACAAACTAGTTGAAAATTGTTCAATTCAATTTCAAGCTAGTGGCAGGTATTGAAAGGACTGTTTTTTTGTTTTTTTTCTAGTCTACATTATACCCACGCATATAATACAATACAGTTTTATGTAAATTGCATGCTTTCATCTACCATAAAGTTTCTAGCCACCTCCCTGTATCCAGGGCCGGACATTCATATAAAACAGTGTGATTTCAATACTGTCAGGAAGAGCAGGAGGAAGAGTGACCGATACTGGGGCTAGTTTGTCATTTAGATTACATCATTGCATAGTAATGCCACCTAGTTATGGATTTCTGTAAGGATTCAGAGTGACGTTAGTTGTGAAGCAAATCATTAATAGATGAATCGATACAGAAGCACAGGTTTAATCATACTTTCTGAAGTCATTTCCTTGTTTGTGAGTCTAATCTAAGTAAATGTAGCTAGTGCTACAGGACTGACCAGTCAGACTTAAATGAAAACGTACTGTTTACTTGTTGTGCTTTATTTTTTCAAAGAAAGACAATGTTTTAGAAGGTTTATCTATCTGGCTAGATGGCTATCATCCTTTTGAAGCAGTGACTTATGATCATAAATAACAGATTTGTGAACGCGCTAGCCCACGACCCCATTACATGACCTCCAGTAAAACACCTGTCCCTGTTCACAGTCACCTGCTTACTAATGGTACCTACCTGTGTGCAGTGACACTATGCGCTGATAATTGTTTTGACTAGACATGTATAGATGCCTATATACATAGATACGTTTAGAAAATGCTCCAATTCCATGTAATGGCATTGCAGTAATGAACAGATGATGCTAAATGTCACGATTCATGATGTCCAGACTGCAAACTGTGCTCTGTGGAAAGCACATATTGAGATTATTTAATATTGAATAGTAAATATCGTAGTAATTTTCCAATACATCTGAAGGAAATTGAAATTCTATACCAGGGGGTAAATTCTGAAGTTCCAGATCATAAAATGCCATATAAAACAGATGATATACATTGATATACTAGAAACGGTTCGGTTTGGTTTGGAACTTAAAATGGGAACTAAACTCAGTTTTCTCAGTCGATTCGTCTTTAAACATTCTGCTTTCACTGTTGACATTTATTTTATTTTCATTTCCTTTTTTTCCCCCTTCAAGCTTTGTCAGAACTTCACTAATCAGACCAGTCAGACCAGATAGGGTAGCTATAATTAAAAGTTGATGAAAATCTAGTCTCTGGTCTGATAAACTGTCTAATGAAAGCATATGATTGGATAAGCTGGAACTGGAGTCACTGGCAGTATTTGTTCATATATTGAATGGCTTTGTTGCAGGATTATTTCAGTTTTTGGCTTCTAAAACACCAGTTGTTGACCCCTGACCTATACAGTTTAGTCTCATTTCCACTGTCATGAACATGCATGTTATGCTATATATTTAGGACCCAGATGCAACATGCTTGCTAGCTAGCCATATCGCGTAGCGTTCATATTTCAAAGTAGCTTAGTACCAGTAGTTTCATGACTTGATCTTAAACTATCAGTATCTTCAGTGCTACTAATAGGAAAGATATGTAATTGGGAAAGTGAGGAATGAGTCTGGACCTGCTGATGATTCTCGAGAATTGGTGCAGAAACATGATTTCTCATTTGACTACACTGTTAATGTGAAGCAGATGCCACATCCTTGTAGTATTAATATGATTTTACTACATGTGCATGTCAGGTTAAACACATGCAAGGAGCAAATGATTGTATAATGCAACAAAAGATAATGTTAGACATAGCAAATCGGACTATTTCTTTTTGTTTATTGGCAAGATCCTTCTCTGTAACACAAGATTTACATACAGTCTCTTAACCTTTATGATGACCTGTCTTTCCTAGACCGAACCACTGTAATAGGATTGTATCTATAAACTATGAGCAAATGGATTAACAGGATTAAAGTGAGGCCCTAGTTTCACTGAATTATTTAGCACATGGTACCTGCATATATAGTAAATGCTTATGATAAGGGGTTAAAGCCTAGTCAGTGTGACGAAATCCATCAGTGTATCAGTTCCAGCAAAGAGTCACTGAATCATTGAATGATACCTCATTAGCGGCATGCAATGACCACTCCTTTCTACATTTTGCAACAAGATAGGAAGTGAATTGCATTCTGAAGTTACTGTAAGGTTACATAGAAAAGAGGACCTGAAAACTATATGAGCATGTAACCAGAGAAACAGGTCAGTGCACATGCAGGAAGATTTAAATGTATAATCAGACAGCTTTGACAGCACACAAACCAATACAAACCTAGCAAGCTTGATATTGTGAGCCTTGCCTTTTTTCCATTCAGTGAATAACCTGACTGGTATGAGAATCTCTATACTGTAGGCCTAGAATAATAGAAAAAGTGAAATTCAGATACTACAACCATTTAGGAATGTTGTTAATTATTAACATTTGATAGAGCAGAAGATTTCACAAATATACACCATTTTAGGTCCATATTAATGGTGCAATCAAACTTCAAAGTCTTCCATCAAGTGAAAGTAAAAAAATGTATAAACTGTTACCTTTACTATCAATTAAAACTTAATGAAAGTTTCACAGAGACAAATATTCCATTCACACACTGCTCATGGTAAATCAGTGCCCCTTTTTCCAACGTATAATTATTAATCGCTCAAATATTAGCTAGCATGAATCATAATCACTCGGAACATACAAACTGGCACCATTTTTGAAACTGTTCTGAGTAGGAGGTAGAGATTTATTTCCTGCAAAACATAGGAAATAAAAGTAAAAGTAAAAGTCGGTAAAAGTATTTAGTGACAGAAGAACCTCATTCGATTTAAGGACAGTGATAAAGTAATGGCATGAAAATCTTAAAAGTGGCTGCTTACACTTAACACTGGTTAAAACTGAACTACAGTTGGCATCAAATCGTCAATTGTCTCAGCGTAGTCTCAGACTCCTAAATTTGTAGGCATATATAAAATCATGTTTTTTTATATACTATATATATATATATATATATATGAAGAGATAGGATGATAAAAATTAGGGTTAAGGGTGTGGCCACCTTTGCGCCTTTCCTTGTGACTTTGTTTTGGTTTAAAAGTGCACAAGCGCACATTTGCAAAGCCAGATATCTAAAAGTTGGTGGTTTTTTTTTTACTTCACACAAATAAAAAGTAAGAAAAAGCACTAACGCCAACCCTGCCCCTTTTACCGTTGTATCTTTTTATACAAATTGTGTCATATGTACGGTCACCAATAACAGATATCAGACAGCAGTTTGAATTCTTATGAATGGTTCATGAGTTCAGTGTGGTTATCATGGATTGGATGTGAACCTTTAATTCCTTGTGAAATAAATGAAATGATTCATGGAATATATGTGGTTTATCTAGTTTAAAATTGGCATGATATATCTGAGGAACCAGGACAAAGCTGAGAATCGAGCAGAACTGTGAAAAGAAAAGGCGCATTTATTCAGAATTGAAATGCGGAGCATCCCTGCACCAATCCGGCTGGGTGTCCCACCTGTGTGCAAACAACCCCCCCCCCCCACACACACACACACAAACACACACAGACACTCAGGTTCCCACAGCATTCATGTGCACGAACACACCAAGCTTTCCTATCAGCTCCTGTGGCCTCGGCTCAGAACAAGGCCGTCTTTCAGTCCATCATACAGCTGCACATGGCCAAGATACACTGGCTCACTGTTAGAGCAGAACTGATAGATAAAGAGGCTAAGGTGGAGTGAAAGGGAGAAAAGTGTAGCCTGTGAAATGTGAAATGCAGGAGACAGAAACGCACCAGCGAAACAAGCAGAGGCAAGCCGTGGTTTCTTGACAAGCTGATTCTAGGCTGGTCCACCTGTACCCTCAGGGCCAGGAAAAACACAGCACATGGCTCATTCACGTAACACATCAGTCTCTCTACAGCAGATATGCCAAATCTCATCGAGTTCTAATTGCTTTCTCTTTTTCCCCCCACCCTCTCCGCTTCACTAGCCTCTTGTAATTGTCTTTTTCAATGACGTTTAATTCACATTGCTCACTCTGCCGTGTTTCACAAGAGCTCTCTAGTCACCCGCTAGCTTTGTCTCTAGCAGTCCTGCCCTCCCTCTTTCATACATACACACACCCGCACACACAGACACATACAAATGCACACACACAATCACACACACATACTCACGCACATGACAGTTCCCTTATCTCTCAGAGCCAGTGCTTGTGTTGGAAAGGTGTGTTGGACTTGTGTGCATTAACCAGTTTTGTCTTGCTGCTCATTTTGGAAGATTCCCTTCTTGACACACTTTATTTCGCTGACAGTCTTTCACCACTCTGAACTTCGTCGTCACTCAAGTGGGAGTTTTTCTTCTTCTTTTTTTTTCTTGTGGTCGGCTGGTTTGTTTTCGTTCTGCTGTTTACTCAATTAGGTAGAGGTGTGGTAGAGAGAGAGCGAACGAGATCTTGCAGCTGCTGGTGTACAGCTCTGGTGTTCAGGGTGTAGAGAAGACAGACAGAGAAACGGGACAGAGAAGAGCCTCTCAGGCAGAGAGAGCGAGAGCGAGAGAGAGAGAGAGGGAGAGAGAGGGAGAGGTTGGCCTCAGCGGCTCTGTTGTGGGCATAAACACGATCGACAGCACAGCCTCATGGGAAAGTAGAGCCCCAGGACTTGTGAACAGATGCCCTTACGCATCCATAGAATCTGCGCAGGAGTTCAGAAGGGAGAAGATCATCCTTATGCCATGATTCGAAAAGAAACCAAAAGGTAACAGGGGCCTTCCCTACTTTCTCAGCTTTCTACAGGTTATGTGTCAGCGCAAATAGGGTTTGGCTGCATTGCCTTTTTCTGTGTGGTGTGTTTGTGAGGTCCGTTAGAGCTGCGTTTGCAGTGCAGTGCAAAGAGGCACGATAATTGTGGTTACCAGACAAGGCTGCGGCTTCCCTTTGCGTTCTTTAGAATTTGCAGTTCAGTTCTCAATTCCCTGTTAGAGACACACAGCACCTATTTCTCAGACATAAACCCAGAAAAACAAGCTCTCAACTCCTGAATTTGAAGTTAGTTTAGTCCTTTTTATCACTTTTTAGGGAAGACGTGTGAATTTACATATCTGACACTTTTGTGTTGAATCATCAACTTTGTTATCGCTGATCTGTCGAGAGGGGATTTCACATCAGAGTCGCTTTTGAACTTAACATTTCGCTGCCGTCATTTGCTGCAGATAGAGACTCCTGCCGTAGGGCTCATCTTTGAGATCCAGGCGATGTCGTTTCGCGAAGATCTTCGCAAAGTGAGGAAGAAGGCATCGTTCTGCGTCACACACTGGACACAGCAGAACGGCTCCAGCAACACCTTCTCGCAGTGAGTGCTGCAAGCCACGAGTGGCTGAATTTACTTGGAAAATTCTATTCAGAGAGAAACGGCACGAAACATCAAAAACATGAGCATTTCTTAAGATAAAGTTTCACGGTCATGATGTGTGTCTTTTCACGCAATCTCTTTGCTTTTATCTGATTGCTGGGAAATGACAGTCATTGCACTTTTAGATACATGATAGTATCAGCATCTGCCACCCGAGTGCACTAATTAGGAAGTGCTGTCACATGCATTGCAATATAAACAAATAAGTCATGATGAGCTATCATATATATATTAGTACATTTTATTTGTTTTAATAGCTAATCATTTGGGATACACATATTCACCCATTAATTCATAGTAACATTGTTCTTTTTCTGGGTACCTTTTATACGTTTTAATATTAAGCGCTTAATCTTTACCGTTTTGTGAAGTCAGTGAAATCAATGCACTGATTATTTTATTGATTAGCTGCCTAATTATAGCGATTTGGCGATACAGTTAGTTTATTGTTTTTGTCAGTGTATTGTTCTTGTGAACAAGAAGTACAAAAGTAAATGAATAAACAAGGAAATACATTTTAATTAAAAAGCACACTTAAAAAGCAAAGTCAGTCTATTAAACCTAATTCAACATATATGACATCAGTATTGAGTTACAAAACTCGACGCCGAGTTTGTCGAGGGGTGTCATATTTTAGAACGCAAAAATACAAACAGTGTCAAGTCCTGACTTAAAAGCTGGAATAGAGGAAGGGTGCCTAATGTTTCGTGGAAGGCTGTGACAGCTTCAGCCAAAACAACTTCGATATAAGGCCAAAGCAAATTAGTTTAAAAAAAATCAACAAAAGAACCCCAGATTATAATAAGACCAATAAGAGATGTTGTGTAGCTATAAGAGTGAGGAATGTACGTCAGGACTCGCTTGTGGATTCTGGGAGTTTAAAGGTTAAACTGGATCAGGTAAAATTTTTATGTCTATAACATTATATATCGTAGTGCTGGTGAATAAAAAACTTGTTTACAAGGATTTTGAATGATCATAATCAGACAAGATAAAAGGATGGTCCTTAAAAGGATGATATGACTTTTCTCAGAGCTGCTAAAAGCTCATCTTGGCAACAAAGCTGTGGTCAAGACCAACACTGACACCACAATTTGTGACCTGTGGTTTAACTTATTGGCACATTTATGGTTAGTTGATATGCATTACGTTAGCATATATATATATATATATATATATATATAAAAGCCAGTGTACGTTTATGTTCTTGTCCTTGATTGATGCCACACATATGTTTCTGGATACTTTAAACCAAGGGTTCTTAAACTCTTTATTTTAAATATTAAATCTAAATTTTAAATATCTTTCTCAAACCCTTTCAATGTGGATTTATTTCATTAACGCTATTTAAATGTGTACAATAATATTTCGGCTATTCATTAGAGCCATGGGGCTTTTAATTCCTGAACTTTCCGCCAAACACCTAAAAGTCCAAGTTGACGTTATTTATTTTTGAATGATTGTTCAATTAAATAGTTTTTTCCATTATTATTCAATTCAAGGGGCCAGTCAGACAAACAAATAGCTATAAGAACTTCATTATAACACTGATGATTACATCATAATGAAATCAAATGATTTGATAGTTAAATGACTACATAAAAACCACAGACAATCTGTCGGTGATTGACAGATCCCTGGGGGTTCCTGGAGAGTACTTAGAGAACCATGGTTTTAATCAATGCAGTTATGTGAATCAAGGCCAGTTGTTGATTATCTATTTGGAGATGTTTTGGCACAAATAAATTGGCTATTTTTTGGGTTGTTCGGTGTATTTGGTCTTGCTTCACTCTTAAACAAGGAGTTATGTAGTAATACTACTACTACTTCTACTAATAATAATAATAATAATAATAATAATAATAATATAAAAAATACAGTGTGTGTGTGTGTGTGTGTGTGTGTGTGTTGGGGGAGTCTGACATCAAATGAGTCAAATGGGCCTCACTTCAAATGACTCTAGAATCGATTAATCAATTACTGGGAGAAAAGGACTTCTGACTCCTGTGTGTGTGCGTGTGTGTGTGTGCGTGTGTGTGAGGATGTTGCCAGAGCTGCAGCCAGGAACTGGGAGTAAAATACCAGCTTCTGTGTCAGGGAAAAGGAGAGGGGAGTTCTGAGGGGGGTATTTCCAAAGAAAAAAGGAGAAGTTGTTTTCTGAATGACCTGAATAGAGCAAGGGTGCTGAAGTAGAGGAAGAGAAAGTGTGTGAGAATGAGTAGGTGCTGTATAAGGCAGAAAGACATGCATGCACACACATATACATGGAATACTGCAGTATATGGCAGCCTCATAACCCATGCACGGCACTCCAGGGCTTTCTGTAAACAGCTAGACTGGTTCTGGAGAATCCTGCAGCATTTACCTACGCATAAAATAATTACAAATATATTTGCATATTCGGAGTGCATTACAAAGTACGGGTGTGTGTGATCAGTAATTACAGTTGAGTCTTACCTGTAACGTGTGTGTGCAATGTTGTTTTATGCAAATAAGGGACAAAAATATGAAACGGGGTATTTTGCATGGGATTCAACTTATTTGCTTCGGGACCAAGAGAAAGTAAAGAGGAAAGAATAGTGGAACGAGGCGTGTGCCTCTTTTGAGTCAATACTGATAAACGTGCTTATGAAAAGTAAATATGTAGTCTCGTTCCCTCTCAACAGCTAAAATGCAGTTCCCTCTTATATTAAAATGCAGCCTTAAAAGCGAGTGTGTATGTGTGTGTGCTTGTGTATGTGTATGCTCTGCTGAAGGTTTTAGGATGTGAGAGTCTAAGCAGTGACAAGAGGAGAATTGAAAATGAGCAAGTGCTACTGGATGAGAGAGAGAGAGAGAGAGAGAGAGAGAGAGAGAGAGAGAGAGAGAGAGAGAGAGAGAGAGAGAGAGAGAGAGAGAGAAAGGGGTTGGTCATTCTAAGAACTTGTCCCCACTTCTCTACACACGCAGCTATCTTCCTGTTTGTGTCGTCAGTTCAGCCATGAAGCCTGACCACACTCATACATGCTACTCTTTTTAGAGAAGCCTTTATCTTTTCTGCCTGCTGTAACACACCAACAAAAAGGCCTCAGTGTGTGATTACTGAAACAGAATCGAATCACTCACCAGTGGTACTGAGCATTTCTCTTTGCACATGTAATAAAGATGTGTATTAGATAGACTGCTCAAAAAAAGTTAAGTCTGAAGACAAGTTGTCAATTTGTTTTCATGTACATTATATACAGTACATCCTGTGCAGTGAGCATACAGTATGTGTTCAATAGACTCGGAGTTTTGGCGGTTTGCTTGCATGTATTTCTTGTCAAAAGACATTACATTATGTTTATCCTATGTAGTGAGCATATGTAGGGAATGGAATGCATACTTGAAGAAATGAAATGAAAATGAAAGTTCTCAAGTTAGCTGATATTTTAAAGGATGCTGGGTCATCTACGAAATGTAAAATTGAGCTAAATATCAGAGATAACAAAATGACAGGGAACTAATAACAATGATGCTATCGCTCATCCGAGATGAAGACATAGCGTAGCATTAATACAAATATTTGCAAGAAATCACAAGCTGTATGCATTAGCACTGTTCGAATGAGTTTCACAGTTCCGGTACAGCTTTTATCAGTTGTTTGAAATCCCAAGTGCTGTGTTTTATTACTTCAAGTCTATCGAAATGTTTTCTGAGCATTTTCGTATGACGTAATGTAGGAAAAGGAATCAAACTAATGCTTGTCATTTCACGGATTTAATTACATCTTAAATATTTAAAATGAATCCCGTATGTGTGCTATCACATGTAAGTATTTTTCAACATGTAATTACAAATTAAATGTATCGTACTGGCCATATAGGTCATTATGTGCATCCCATGTAGTGACCATATGTAGTGAATGGACTGCGTGTCTAAATGTATTAATATGGATGATTCTAAGGTATATGTGATATGAAAACATAGTGTATCAGTTTTGCTAATGTTCTGTGTCAGTAGTAAACCACAGGCTTATTAATAATTAACTACACATAATTGTGTAATTCAAATTTTTTTTTATATATCTGGCAGCTATAATACTCACACATAATGACAGTATACATAATAAGCAAAGTATTACATTACACACAACGGCGCATTTTCTAGTTGGCAGCAATGAGGAACCTCAGAGGTCGAATGTAAAGCTAGAACACTATCTCATATTAACACAAAGGGCAAATGTTGTAGTCAGAGCCTGACAGATTGCAAATATGTGCAAGTAGTTGCAAAGTGTATGAGTTTTTTTGCAAAGGGACAGAGGGAGGGAGGGAGGAAGAGTGTATATCTGACATTGACAGCTTTACTAAGTGACATTCACACATTGTGACTACCAATACGTCGGTTTGTGTGTGTCAGTGTGTGTGTGTGTGTGTGTGTGTGTGTCCTGTGATACCAGGCAGGTGATGGTACATGAGCAGCAACAACAAACAGTGCACTGCTATGACCAAAACAGTAATGTGGATATGATCAGGGCAAACACAGGAGCCAACTCACTCCATAAACATCAACACACATGCCATGCTGGTACACACACACAGACACGCATACATCGGTATATGCTCATAAATGCTTACTGAATCTCTGCCTCTCTGCTTCATCTGGGCTACAATTTCAACCGTGTTTCTGAAGTTTAACTGCCAGCATCTTTAATACCATAAAAGTGGAACAGCAACGTGAGTTCATCCGAAGAGCACCAGCAAACATTCAATAATCATTCAATTTGATTACATTTTTTTTGTATAGCGCTTTTGACAATTTTCAGGAAAGCAGCTTTACAGGACTCCGGATATAAAATTCTCATGTAGAATTCATTCCTAATGAGCAAGCCAGAGGCAATGGTGACAAGGAAAAACTCCCTGAGGTGCTAAGCGGAAGAAACGTTGAGAGGAACCAGACTCACAAGGGAACCCATCCTCATCTGGGTGACACCGGATCGTGTGATTATAAGTCATTCTACTTCTATAACTGCATACTAATTATAGTATAGTAGTGCACTCATGTCACATCTGTGCGGACTACGCAGGGTTCTTACCATTTGCAGGGAATAGGGCAACATCTAGAACATTGGGAATGTACCCTAGCCAGTACTAAAGGAACCATGCAATCCAGGTAAAAGGAACTAGGGTGCCATTTAGACTGCTAGGAGTGTACCCAGGCTAGTGCAGAGTCATATTAATGATATTGCCATCTGTAAATGGTAAAGATTTCTAGGGATTAGGCCAAACAGTAAGAATGTACATTAGCCGGTGCAGGGTCCCAATAATGACATTGCCAGTTACAGGTAATAGGGAATAGGGTACCATTTTAGTATACTAGTAATGTACCTTAGCTGGTGCATAATGACCATGCAATCTGTAAGGAATTGGTACTAGAGCACCATCTGAGACACTAGGAATGAACCCTTCAAGTTTTAGGAAATAGAGTGCAATTTAGACGCTTAGCTGATGCAGAATCTCAATAATACCTCACAAGTTGTTGGAGCTAGGGAGCTAGTATCTAGGAGCCAGGGCAACATTTGAGACACTAGGAATGTACCCTAGTTGCTGCAGAATGACCTTGCAATGTGTTGGGGATATGCACTAGGGCACTATTTCAGAAATACAGATAGAGAGTTTGGACTGCACACTCCTTACAATCTTTTTCCAGCAACACTCATTCTCTTTATCAGCACACCATTTGTGATAATTAATCATTTTCTGTAACTTCATGCATTTCCATCCAGGGTTTTTTTATGTCCACATTCAAAACTTTAGCTACAAATGAGTGATGGAAACCAACTATATGTGCACATGCACATGCAACCTCTCTGAGCAGATCAGAAGGTGAAGCCACAATAATCAGATAGTTGAGGCCCTGCAAGAGGGCTTGCATATTTCACTTGCACGGGTCAGCACAGTTTTCTTCGGTTGATCGACACACCAAAAGTATGCTAGTGTGTTAACCTCATGCTCTGTTTGCTACTGAGAAATGAATATCTTGAGGTGAATCTTACATTTCTGACTTTATGGCATACCCAATATATCTGATGTTTGTCTGAATCGTTAGTTCTACACAATATGGCCAAAGGTTTGTGGTTTGTGTTGCATTACAATTTCCCTTTACTGGAACTAAGAGGCCCAAACATGTTCTATTATGGCAATGCCCCTGTGCATAAAGCAAGGTCCATGAAAACATGGTTTGCAAAGTTTGCAGTGGAAGAAGTCAAGTGGCCTTCACAGAGCCCTGACCTCAACCCCAAACACACACATGCTTATATCTAATTAAGACCAAGTATGAACCCAAATGGTGCCCAGGCTTACATACACATTTCTTTTTACCAACAAAAATCTTTCGGATCAAGTGTACTTTTGATCCAGATAGAACATAAAGACTACATGTGACACACAAAACCTTAAAATAAGCCCACAAAATGGAGCACAGACTGAGTTCACATCTTCAAAACCATAAACAGTGTGACATGAAAGTACACCCTGTATCTTCTGCTATTCTAATTGGGAAATTACCACTTGGTCTTCTCGGTTAGTTACCATGGATATTGTTTTTTTTTGTTTATTTGCGACGTCTTAATAAGCACACACATGATTATCCATCACAGCAGCTCTTCAGCATTCTTATTTAATTTTGTTCAGTCATTGTAAACTATATAAAGCGTGCTTTTTTCCAGAATATTTTAAGAAACAAAGGGCGGCTGAATATCTTTTAAAAATTGGACATAGCGTTCAACACATGACAGGCAAGTGTTATTTTGTCAGAAAATATAAGCACGAATTATGTTCCTATATGCAAATTCGGGACATGTGGTACTAGTTTTGCCGAAGGAGGAACGGCTTGGTGCATTTCTAATTTGATTTCTTAATAATTGTAAAAATGTAGGTTTGTTTCTGAACCTTTCTTTTCACTCATATTTTTTGCGGAGTTGTCACACCAAGCAATATATTATTCAATAAAGGTAAACCTCATGGAATGAGTTTTGGGTGACCTTAAAAGACATCATTTTTAGTTGGTGAGAATGATAGTGCCCTTCTAGCCTCTAGCCACCTAAAATAGAAAGTGTGTGCTCTTTGTGTGCTTTCTTGGCCTCATTCTACCTTGGTGGATAGAAGTGCATGGCAAAATAGCATAATTGAAAAGGGTTTGTTTCTAAATAAATAATACCATTGTCTCTGTCTCTTAATCAGCAGAAAGTCACACCAGGAAGGCGGAAGCATGAAGAAGACCAGGAGGCCGGTGCAGAGGAGGATGACCTGCCCGAGTCCTCAAGAGATCAGTCGGGTGCTGCAGAGCCCCACCATACCCACGAGTGCCCGTGCTGCCAGTCTGGACGAGCTCATTCAGCGCTGTTTGCACTGCTTCGGTCAGTGTGTCTACCTGTCTGTCTAGCATAATGACATTCACTTACTATCAAACTGTCTGCTTATCAGAATGAATTTCACTTTCATTGTCTAACTGTCTGTCTAGAATAATGACATACGTAAACTCACTAACTGTCTGTTTACTCTAATGACTTTCACTCTCACTGTCTATCCATCTGTCTACCATAACATTCACTCTCACTGTACCTGTCTGTCTTAGCATAATGACATTCACTCTGTCTGTCTAATTGTCTTTTTACCATAATGGCATTCACTCTCACTGTCTAACTGTATACCCAGAATACTGACATGAACTCTCACTGTCCAGATATCTGTCAAGCATAATGGCATTCACTCAATTTATCTATATGTCTGCTCACCATAATGACATAAACTCTCACTGTCTACCTGTTTGTCTAGAATAATGACATTCACGCTCACTAACTCGCTCTTTTGCACAATGACTTCACTCTCATTGTTTAACTCTTTCTTTCAGATAATGGCATTCACTCTCAGTCTAACTGTCCTTCTAGCATAATGTGTAAAATGTAAAAACATAAAACAGCCCTTCTCCTGTCTACCAGCCTCTGGTTTTTTTTTATTTCCTATTTCAGAAAATTAAAATTTACAACGTAGCCTCTCAGTGTTATGAAGTGCTAACACTGTAGACTCCTTCCAAAAATGTTAAACCAATGCATCTGCACAGACCACTTCACCATATCAAATTAAGTAAAGAATCTGGTTATGTGGATCTACCACACGAGACCCTGAGTTAGCCGTTACTATGGAAACTATAACCTTATTACTTGTTAATGTAAACCTCACAGAACTGGTGTCAGTGCTGCTGTTATAGAAAATGATTCACCTTCTGGACTACTCCACATGTTTTCATTGGGTCTTTCCTGTTCGGTGATATAATCTTATAAAAGTGACACAGAGGAAAAGAAATGAAGTTTTTTATGCTCACTTTATTTCTAAAATTAATTTATATGCATACATTTTTTGTTGTCTCTCTTTCCTCATATGGAATTTATATTTCCTTTGAAATGTATGTCTGTTTTGAGCTTTTTGTCTTGGAACGCAATGTAGGAAAGAAAAGAATCTTCTAGTTTGCTGTTTTCTAGATGCTCGGAAAGCCTTTGTCCTGCTTTGCTGACACAAAAGCCTGTCTCGCTTCCTCTTCCTCTCTCTTGCTTCACTCTTTACTTGTAAAATTATGCTAATTTCTTTCTTTGTGTCTTTCAGACTCTGAAGGCAAGTCAATCCGAGGCATGCAGCTGGTCAATATGACACTGATGATGCACAATTGGGTTGTGCCGTCACACACTTTCGCCCATAAACTGCTCTCTCTATATCCTTTATTGTTTATTCACTTCCAGAACAATGTTTCATATTAGTGCCTGAGGGGCTGACTTTACTTAATCTTAATACTAATATGCTGAGGTCAGGGTGTATACAGTATGTAGTTACACAAAGCATCACATGGCGTCTAATCTCCAAAGCAATGAAACAAGAGCTGCCTTGTTTGGGCATATTTACAAATCTGTGTGCTGGTAGACCGGTTCCTTCGCGTGTGTGTAGCAATAAGGGTGTGTGACCTTGCTCTTCTAAGACTATTCCTTGACTAGGCATTACCTATAAGGACTGTCCTGTGGAGAAGAGAGCGCAGAGAAGGCCTCAGATCTGCCAGTTCATCAGGTCAGTAATGTGCGATTTTTACGCTGAAAATGTATTGGGATAAATGGACTATTGTGTTTGATGTCCTTCATATTTACATCACATCTTCTCACTCAGGCACTGGATATCTCATTATCCTCTGATGTTTGAGACGGACCCATTGCTGGAGAAGGTCATGGGGGATATGTGTGCTCTGGTCAAGGCTGAAAAGGACTCCCAGTGCCAGCTGATTGATACTAAATGCCCGTGAGTGAGCAGAAACTTTATCTAAACTGCATACAGTCCATATACATTGCTGCTGGTCCTGAGCAATCTTGTTCCATGACTACATCACTGATGTCCTACTGACAGTAGTAGTAATCTCAATGAAAGTTGCTATTTAAGCATCACTTTTTCAACATTTTTGTAAAACAGTATACAGGGAGTGCAGAATTATTAGGCAAGTTGTATTTTTGAGGAATAATTTTATTATTGAACAACAACCATGGT